>JAHLJT010005437.1:23671112-23711077 GCA_031308135.1 Acheta domesticus | reverse complement strand
TCGCGGCCCCTTGAATTTGAAACCGATATTTTAATTTTGGGTGGTTCTTTACATGAAGCCCTGGGGCATTTTGAAAATATGAAAAAAATGGCTCCATCGTTTTGATAAAATTTTGTTTTTGGATAGTGTGACGGACGTTTAAGAGAGTGGTGCAGGTCTCATTTTTGTTCAGAACTCTAATTTTTCAAAAATTGCAAAAATTCAAAATTTTTCGGCGTTTTCTTACAACTACAATTATGACGTTAGAGGTTTTTCTGCTTCATGAAATCTGTTTCTTGAAGTTAGATTTTGAAATAAGGTCATGTGAAATTTTTTGAAAATTCGAGTACTTTTTGCGTAATTTTCTCTGAAAGTACGGGGGAGAAAGCACACCACTGATTGTAATTCTCCTCGTGCGGATTGCGTGGCGACGGGCGCAGGGTGAACCAGCAGCCGATCATCAAGCACCTGACGGCGTTCGCGCGCGAGTACATCGAGCTGATCGGCAAGCGCCTCATGGAGCTCTTCCTGGAGGAGCTCCAGAAGTGAGTAGACGGGCTACACTTATTTACGGAACAAGTCCTCTAAATTAGTCCTGTCAAGTTCACTGCCAAGCACATTCTCGCTATACTGGATCTCGATACCGAACAGGTCTTTTTGCGTACTACGGCTCTATGCCAATGGTAATAGAAGCACTTCAGTACATGCTAGATCATTGGAACATGTACCAATATTTATAAAATATTATATAGAATTAAATTTATTTATAAAAATATGTGAGTCCATATGGATTCACGGGTACGTTTTGCAATTGTTAACATTATAATGAGACCAGTGGCGAATATTATAAAAAGAAACTAATCAACGCATGAAACCATATGGTCTCGTACTAAAGAAATTAATCTCCCTACGAGACCATATGGTCTCATTCTAAAAATAAGTTGAATGTTCCTACGAGACCATATGGTCTCGAACGTGTTAAATACTAATAGAGGACGTGTTCTGTTTTTTTGTTATTTATAGTTACTCTAGTTATTCGAAATGAACACTTAAGAATTGTCATTACCCTCGATGTTCTGTAGCAGGGGTTGGTATAGGGTCTTGGTACCATTTTTAAATAACAATCGCAGTGCGGGGAAGGACCAAAATGAGAAAGGGGGCAAATGGGACAAAACAAGGAGAGGAGGACAAAGAGGGCAAAGAGACAAAATGGGACAATGGGGACAAAATGGGGCAACGGGGACAAAGTGAACAAAATTGGAAAAGGGGAGAAAAGGGACAAAAAGGGGAAATGGGGACAAATTAGACAATGAGCCAACGGGGCAAACGGAAACGTGGGACAAGTGGGACACGGGGGACAAAAGAGACGAAATGGGACAAAAAGGACAAACGGGGGAAGTGGGACAAAACGAACATATGTATCTAAAGATTCATGAGCAATAGTAAAATCTAAACCCGAGAGTTCTCTAAAATATTTTTAATGAACTATTGAGCATTTTAACGGCCGTTGCAATGAGCCGTTGCGTGAACCATTGTTTAAGAGGTTGCTTCCTAAGGAGTTAAGCGCTTATTTACTGCCGTTAATAACAAAAAATATTAAAAAGAGGCCTTGAAATAGATATAAATATTGTATTTAAAGTCGAAATAAATACATTCTACGGAAGCACACTGCTTCCGTAGAATGTCGCAATGTACGAGAATATATGAAAATATTTTATTGACGTGCGTTTTTCCAAAAGAATTAAAATTATTTTGCGTAATCAACTCAACGTTTTTGCAGTGTACAGCGGTGTAATACTTGGTTCTGTAACAGCTGAAAAATTACTTTTGCCATTGAAATCAACGCTATTATTGTTGAAAGACCGATCAGCAATAACCCTCTCACCGAAATCTTTGCGATATCAGATACAGCTTTGGGTTATCATTAGAAATCACATGCAACCTTGAGCTTTCTTCCGTTATCAGATGCATTCTGCTGTTGTGGCTGGAGAGCAGATGGATCTAACGAAGATGCAAGACTGCATGACCCGAGAAGAACTCGGATCATGCAGACTTGCGTCTTCGTTGGAGAGCAGATGCTGCCTTGTATTTGCTTCCGATGATAGATGTATCCTTTTTGTATTGTGGTTGGAAAGCAGATGCACCCTTGAGTTCATTTCGGAGTATGTAGTTTTGGCGTTTTCATTAGAGAATAGATTAAGCTTTGCTTTTTATTCGGTTAAAAGATGCATTATTGTGAGTTGTTGGAGAGCGGATGCAGCCTTGCAGTTTCTGCATGGTTCAGTTGTACATAGGTTAGATAGAAACTAATAGTAGTGTTAGAACATGGCCTTAATGGACATTGTGAGTGTTATACGTATCAAAATCCGAGAGCAGATGCATCCTCGTGCTTTTTAGAGGGAAGTTGCTGTCTTGCGTTATCATTATAAAGTAGATACAATACTGAGTCATCATTAGAGTGCAGATCCGGCAACCGTGAACTCTTCAGAAAACAGATGGAGTTTTTGCGTTCTCTTGGAGAGCAGACGCAGCCTAGCGATTTCTTCGTATAACAGTTGCAAACCCCAGCTTTGAGTTTCGAGGGCAATTGCATTCGTTGGTATCGTGTCCCGCAGGTATCAAAAGATGTTCAAATCGGTGTCGCACCGCACCGAGTGCGCCAGCTCGAAGGAGCTGATGAAGATAAACGCCTTCATCCTGTGAGCGAGCACGATAGCTGTTCTCGGTAGTACATAGGATAAATTGCAACTAATAGTATTGCTAGAACTTCGGTTAGTGAAAATTGTGAGTGGTATATCAAATCTGAGAGCAGATGCATCCTTTTGTTTTTTTGAGAGTAGTCTTGCGTTCGCGTTAGAGAGCAGATACTGAGTCATCATTAGAGAGAAGATATAATTAGAGACAGAAAGCGTCACCATTAGAGAGTATTGTGCCCACTTCCGAAAGAAGATAAAGTTTCGCGTTGTTTACGAGAGCAAAAGCAGTCTTGGAATGTGTTCGGGCTTTGCGTTTCGAGAGCAACTGCACACTTTGGCGTGGTGTCGGGCAGGATACCATTAGAGATAGAGAGCAGCATCATAAGAGAACCCTCCTGAAAGCAGACGGAGTTTTGCGTTCTGTTTTAGCGTTGATGCAGCCTTGCGATTTACTCTGGCTTTGCGTTTCGAGAGCAGATGCATCCTTTGGCGTGGCGTTCCACAGGGTATCATTAGTAGAGACAGGATTTTTATGTAATTACATATTTTTTGTCTTTCTACTTACCGTTCTCAAAATTGTAATCTTGGCGAATCATTGCCCTCCTAACACAATATCAATTTTTTTCGTTATATCTCTTTACATATTTAGTACTATATTACACATTTCACACATTTGGATGTTTTTACTATATTTTTTCTTATTTCATTAATTTTCTTCAATATAAATCCATATTTTTTTGTGAAAAGATATGTTTTTTTAATCAGCATTTTCCCTTCATTATTGGGGTGTCCAAAATATTATTGACACTGCATTTTGTAATCTGTAACCTTAATTTACGAGAAGAATTTGCAATCGCCGACGTGTAATTCTTCGATGAAGATGCTACAGTGTATGTTTGCTGGTCGTAGTTCTCACCAGTTTGTGCGATGACTTCTACTGCGATTAGTCCGGCTGCTAAACTACGGAACTATATTACAATACATGAAGCTTTTACAACTAACGAGAAACTTGTATGATGTGAAGTGAGGAGTTTTTCTAAATGTAATTTCTTACTAAGCAAATGGTTTTTAATTAGAGAATTTTAATATTACATTTTACATCGAATTTTACATATTTATTACATATTCTTACTGTTTTCATTACATACTTACGTACATATTTTGACATTTAATACTACATATTTTTCCGGTCTCTAATGATTAGAGACAGAGAGTAGCATCGTGAGCTTTACTGTAAGCAGATGAATTTTTGCGTTCTGCTGCGTTCTTTGGCGTGGTGTTCCGCAGGGTATCATTAGAGATAGAGAGTAGCATCGTTAGAAAGCATCGTGAGCCCTACTGAAAGCAAACGAAGTTTCGCGTTCTGTTGGAGAGCAGATGCAACCTTTGTCCCGCAGGTACCGTCAGGTGTTCGAGTCGGTGTCGGAGCGCGCGCAGTGCGCGCCGGGCAGCACGGAGGAGCTGATGGAGATGAACGCGTTCAGCCTGTGGGCGAGCACCACGCTGCTCAAGCGCATCCGCAACCGCCTGGCCACGGCGGCGCAGCGCCTCGCGGTGCTGGCCGAGGTGGGCGCCTTCACGCCCGTCTTCATGCGCGCCACCGCCGACACCTTCGACTGGCTGCAGAAGATCAACCCCATCTTCGAGGAGAACTCCTCGGTTATTACCAGTGCTACTATTATAACTGCTGTTAATGCTGTGGAGGGAAAAGTGAAGCGCGCACGTTTCAAAAATAACATTTCGTTATCCACTTGCTGCACTTGTGATATTTAGAGAAAACACGCCTCTTTCTTCCCAGAAACCCCACCATACGTAAGACCCTCTCTTTCTTCCGCTACGGTCTTTGTGACGGGAGGCGCACGACTCCATCGGCATCGGCTAACTGCCGCCGGTCGCACGTCCATTCTTCGTCGAAGAGGACTTCAACTGCCAACCGCACCTGCGGGCCAGCGCAACCAACCTTGAGAGCCACGCGATCCCACAAAATTATTAGTATTATTATTTTTATTATTATTATTATTATTTTTGTTATTATTATTAATATTATTATTATATTGTTTTACCAATATTATTATTACATCAAATTGCATTTTTAGGTTGGTGTAGAATCTTTCGGTGAGATGTATGAGCTGTTTAAGTCTCTGTGAGAATTCTGAGTCCTGCTTGATATTGTCTAAGTACGCCAGAGGACTATCATTATATTCCCTAGCTCTCAGGATGTTTGGCACTAGGACGGTATAGGGATTTTGACACTAGCTGGGTCGAATTCAGCTTCTACCTGGAGGAGAATTGTAGAGTCCGTGGCTTCTCCGATCAACGCCAAGCGAATGCCGAAACAGTACCCTATAAAATGGGTTACGGACCGCGCAGGATCTTTCCCCTCTCTTCCTTGCCCTATCCTATGTCCCCACACACACTTACACTAACATGGAGCACTCTACCACACACGCGAGGAGACTGGTTGGGAACTTAGAGCTTGTCCTGACTGGAGCGGTGCCCCGCAGGTGGGCGATACCTGGTTGAGGAAAACCTGGTTATCCGACACGTAGGTTGACGAGGGCCTCAACATCTAATGGGTAGGCTCTGTCACCGGTCGTGTAAAACATACGCTATACTTACGGGACACCATTTTAGCCGTCGACGCGCCCGGAATCACCAGTCAATGAATGAATGCGCTTTTTTTTTCGTTGCGGCGCAGCTGTTCGAGACGTTCAAGGCGGAGTATGAGGACCGCCTGGTGCACCGCACGGAGGACCTGCGCGCGGGCATCGACCAGACCTTCCCCAACCTCGTCATCCTCGACCTCATGGACGAGGCGGACCGCGTCGACGACTACCTGCTGGTGCGCGCCTCACCTCCACACACGAGCCCAGGCCTACGCCAATCAAATGCAGGCTCTCTCAGAATGCATGTTAAAAACGTCCAGGGGGCGAAAGAGATTCAATGAAGAGGATGTCGGAAATCTCATGTAACGAAGTTACATGCGTGACATTTGCCCCTGTCTGTTAGGCAATTCTTCATGCACCGGTGTTCTTAGCTTCACGAAATCTCTTTGACTGTCAGAACGTGAACTGCCGAACACCTGTGCATGGGACCAACTGCGACATCCCACTTTCCCCCGTCACGTTTTTTCTTTCTCGCGTACTGCTCACGCAGTATAGAGAAAGTTTTACAATGCCGCGAAAAAAAACAACGATTTTTCGACAGGAAACTCTTATTAAAGAGGATGAATTGTAAACTGCTATGTAGTAAATTACTTCCTTTAACACGTTGTATAGTCAGAACCTATGCTCTGTGTGTCCTTGACATCGAAGAATTGGTTGACGGCAAACGGTCTGTCCATCTGCACTCAGCGCTTCAGCCTAAATCATTCAGACGATTTTCGGCATTTCCTGACATGAGTATATCTGTTCGAACTCAAGACACTGCTGGTTTGAAACGCATATTTTAACGTTTTCAAAATGTTCTCATAAAATGGATGCAAAAATAATGACACTTAAAAAAATGTTGCAAGTATCATTTTAGTTGAACACTGAATTTTCAAAAAAAAAAAAGTTGGAGATAACGCGAGAAAGTATGTGCTGTTACAGCATCACTAATTTTGATTTTACTCCTTACACTTTAATTTACACTTTAAATGCGTAATTCTCGTCTATTTTTCATTTTTATTGTGGCAAAGAAGTGTGTATCTAGCATTATTTCTAAAATATTTCAGTTCTGCCACATTTCTTTAATTTAATTTCCAGGTCACTACTTTGTTAATTCACAGCATCGGTAATTGAATTTATTAACATGTTACATTATTTAATTTTCAATGACTATTTTAATTAATGGCTGAGATCTTTTCAATACCATGGGCTTTGTTTTCTTTACAGATCTTGTCGTTGTATATTGTTTAGCTACATCATTCAGCTCATGTACGTCTTCTTGGATAACTACTATCTTCCTATTATTACATAGTCAACCGCAAACAATTCTGTTGCAAAATTTGTAATATTTATTGTGAATTGTCTATCTAAAATTGAAGTCATTCTTTTAGATTTTCGTCAATATACATTAAATAAAATAGGTGACAATACGCATCCTTGTCTTACATCTTGCTTGATACTTGCAGCTTCTTGACCCTACCATTTGTATCATTATCGGTAGTACATTTGAGTAGTAAGGTAGTTGAAACAAGATCTTATTGATTTTTTGAACAGGAGATAACTCAGGATTCGGGGCAATTCTGAGAGTGATTATTTTGTCGCAGTACATGTCAAAGTTCCTGAGGAAGATGGAGCATTTCGACCGCGAGGTTGAGTGGATTAACAAGGAAGAGAAGCTCTTCAAGTTCGCGTTGTCCAAATATCCCAAGTTGGACGTTTTGAGGGTGAGTTTCTTTAAGACAAAGTAGCGTCAAGTGTGGATTTTGTATTAAGAAGGATCATTCATTTGAGTTGGGAAAAAATCGCCTTTTTATCAATTAGATGACCGAATGTTTTTTAATATCATTTTTCTGATAAACGTTTTGTTTCCACATAGCAGCGTATTGACAATTTATCTTCTTCTATATGCACTTCCAGATGATTGTGCTTACAGTGAGACCAGTCTCTGGGAAATTAACAAAATCTACGTTTTCGGATCTAAGCAAAGAAAAGCGTATGAAGTAACGCAATTTCGGTTCAAATTACAAGAGATCTATATCGCTTCCAGCCGTGCAATTGTGCCTGATATGAAACAGTCGTTACCATAGCCCGACAGGCAGTCGTCAGAATTACAATGTTCTCGTTGTTCATAAATGATGCGAATGGCATTTTGAGTCTACAATGTCACTTCAAGTCTTGAAAACGTGCTCACAGTTGTGATGATACACAGGTTGCGACAATAGCGGAAAATTACTACAACGAAAGGCACTTCTTACTTCCTCGCTACTGCTTATGCAGTAAAGAGAAAGTTATCTAATGCTGCGCGAAAAAAACATATATATATATATATATATATATATATATATATATATATATATATAGCGAATATTCGGAAGAAAAACTCTTGTTACAGGTCCCGGTAAAAGTGGATAAATCCAGTTGCAAAATTTAGAAAAAAAAGTCCTCTAATACTTGGTGTAACTAGAATCCATGTTTTAGGGGTCCTTGATACCGAAATCAAATGTCGACAAAACGTCTGTCTGTCCGTCCATCTGTAAACAACGTTAGCGGTTAAACCGTTCAGATGATTTTATACGAGATTGATCGATCGATTTGACTGATATCGCGGCCCCTAGAATTTGAAATCGATAGTTTATTTTTGGGTGGTACTTTACATGAAGCCCCTGGGATATTTTCAAAATATGAAAAAATGGCTCCATCGTTTTTGATGAAATTTTGTTGTTGGATAGTGTGAAGGGCGTATAAGAGAATGGCGCTGTTCTCATTTTCGTTGAGAGTTCTGATTTTTCGAAAATTGCAAAAATTTCCAACTAGCCGATTGGGGGTTTGCTGGGTTTTCCCCTTCTAATTGGGATTGGGGGTAGGTTGGTACCGGTCCCCACGTTCGGAGGACGTTGGTACCGGTCCTCACTTCCATCTTCTGACTCTAACATGCACTATACTCACGGGACTAATGGCCCTAGCAATTGATGCGTCGGGAAACACGAAATAATCAGTTAATCAAACCTTCGTCTGAAGATGTGACAAATTAGGTCACGAAACGCCGGGTGTTATTGGTTAATTTATTATACTTTTTTATGAACAAAAACACAGGAGTTTTGATTGTCAATAAAATGAAGGAAAGCTCACGCAAAGCAATGTCGCTGTGGTGCCAGAACTACATCTACCCGTTCGCGGAGCTGCTGCACCTGGTGCAGCGGTGGCGGCGCGCGCTCAAGGTGTGGATGTACGGCAACTTCGAGGACCTGAGCTACCCCGACGTGGAGGAGAAGGTGGAGGAGTTCTACAGGTAGCTCAAAGGATGCACCGGATGAATTCGCCTCCGAGGCGGAATTGCCACTGTTGCTGCAGCGACTCTGGCCGGGAAGTCCCAGGGTTTCGAGTCCCGACATTAGGTGCAGAGGCTTCTCTCAAGCTGGGACTATCATACCACAAAAGAAATATGTCATCATTTAGTTGCTAATGAATTATGCAAAAATTAATTTAATTGCTCTTCACATATTTGCGTAATTGATGATGGAATGGCTTAAGAGCACGCTGACACTACTACAATCAGTTACCGTAAAAACAAATATACCACGTGTAAAACTATTGAATTGTTAATTAATTACCCAAAATTAATGTAATTCTTTTTCAAACCTCCAATTAATAGCACAAACAAAAAGTGTCAAACCCAATAGCTTGACACTTGTTTCATTAGTATGTTGACGAGCTGAATCCGAATCTGAAGCCAGAATTGTGCCATCACCCTCCATTTTTTAAAATAGCAAAAAACCATCGTAACATTGTATTTTTTGTTTCGGGGGTTCTTGTTAGACCCAAAAAATACATTTTTCTCTATGAATTTCGACGTGCTGAAACCGATTCTGAAGCCAGAATTAAAGTGAATTTTATTATCATCAGAAGTGTGTTATCTGTAATGATGTTAATAACACATTGAGGATGTTTCGTGATGCATCCAAATGCAAATAAAATAATACAGTTTCTACAAAATAAACTTGTAACTCGATATCCTAGATGTCTGACATACTACGATAAAATCAAATATTACTTGGTCAAGTTTTACCAACATATCGTAGATTAGAACATACATACGATAATTAAAGTTTATGGAGGACTTTTGTGTACGTGTTTCATAATTTTTATTATTTAATTTTAGTTTGCTGTCAATTCTCTGCCAATTCGTGTATTTTATTAAAAACTGCCACTGCCAGCCATCTCCCGCCCAGTCGGGCGGTGAGACCGGCCGGTCGGTGCCCCCGCCAGCTCACCATTAAGTTTTCGGAAGCCTGAAGGGCTATTAAATAATTTTTGCGCACATTATTAGCAATTAAATAGTTGAAAATGGTGGAATATTTGTTTTTGTAATAAACGATTATGGTAAGGCCAGCATAAGAGAGGTCGAATTTAGACACTGACTGGGAAAGAATTGTGGCGACCGGCTATTCTGATTGATAGTTTTCCTTGGTTCCTGCGATCAATATCTGGAGAGTGTTGTAGTAGTACCCAACAAAACTCTTCCTTGTTCTATCGTCTCCCTTTACACACATGCACTTACATGCACAACACTACCACACATACTACCACACACGTTCTACCACACACTACCACATTAGTAGAAATGGGATCACCGCAACCTCCTGGGTTTAAAACATTCACTACACTTACAAGAATAATTATCGAGAGCAGTTGTGCTCGGAATCATTAATCAATCCGAGGAAGCTGCTGTTCAGTGTAAAAAGGAATCTGTATCTCTTTCTGGAAATCCTATAAAAGGATCTTAGAAATTCCAACCGTTCCATTGTAATATTTAATTGGCACAAAATATATCACTTTTTCTTACTAATTGCTATTTGGCACGTAGTTCTTTACTTACCACCAAATCACGATGAGCTGTGAGGAACACGTTTAACCTGTAAATATTACAACTGCACAAATGTTTATACAAAGAGCTCAAAACATCAATAAATAAAACGAAGAACTAAATAAAAGACAACTAGTGGTACCCCTGCTTTTACAACGCAGAAAAGCAGATCTGCAGAACAGTGAAGAGATAAATACAACACACGCGATATAAGGAATATCGAAAACCTCATTTTTGTATCATGCCGTTGAGTTCTCACTCTCCAAGACTTATTAGTCCGGAGAGAGGTTTACAAATTCTTAAACAATTCAATCACTATTGACTATGAGTATCATTATTTGTTTATTAATCAAATAAATGTTATGCAGTAGTATTATTTATTTTATTCATGTGATTAAAGCAATTCCTTAACGCTTAATACTCTGCGGCTACGAACGTCTAGACAGCTCTTGTGGCATGCAGCGGAGGCGCTCCCACTGGTACCGCAGGGAACTATTTAACCTTTTGTATTTTACTACACGAAAAATAATGAAATAAAATCAAATTCAACCATACGCTACCACAAATATTCTTTCACTTCTTGAGATAATAAAATATCTCTCTATCGTCTTGACAATGAAAATAATCTTTTCATTGTCTTATGTAATTATGTCCTTGATCTTGTGTCGCTGAGCACATGAATACATACCTGATGATCTCCAGTCTCGAAAAGTCGATAGATAGAGAGTGATAGATAAGTAAAGAGAGGTTGATAAAGCGATAGATAGGCAGACAGATAGTTGCAGAGTGACAGAGAAGAAGAGAGTGATCAATAGGTCGAAAGATAAATAGAGTGAGACATATTGGAAAGAAGATACTGACAGATAGGTAGATTGAGAGTGATAGACATACATGTAAATAGAGAATGTTAGATAGATAAGTAAAGTGAAAGAAAGTAAAATATGTAGATACGTTGATAGAGAGTGATTGATAGGTAGACATAAAGTGATAGATAGGGAAGTAGAGCGTGATAGGTAGGGTGTAATAGAGGCAGACATAGGCAGAGAGAGTGAAAGGTAGAGGTAGAGAGCGGGGCGTGGCGTGCCGCAGGGAGTTCGCCAAGATGCAGAAGGCGTTCCGCGCCATGGTGAAGGACGCCATCGACGACAACAACCCCATCCGCTTCGCCGGCCAGGTGGAGGACCCTGACATCCGCAAGCTGGCGGCGCCGCTCAAGCTCACCATGAAGTGCCTCGGCCAGATCAAGGAGTTCCGGGTGAGCCCACTCGGCAGACACCGTCTTCATCCAAGCCATACGCGAGAATTTAGCTCCTATTGATGAGCAACTCTACGGTCCACAATGAGGACAGCTTTCCAGTAGAATTATAGACAATCGAATGTCTTAAATCATTCACAATGTAATGTGTAATATATGTGGCTGCAT
Source organism: Acheta domesticus (assembly GCA_031308135.1). Classification (NCBI taxonomy): domain Eukaryota; kingdom Metazoa; phylum Arthropoda; class Insecta; order Orthoptera; family Gryllidae; genus Acheta; species Acheta domesticus. Next base: position 23,699,467 of record JAHLJT010005437.1, on the reverse strand, counting down.
TGTTTTGTTGCCTAGTTGTGACCACATCATCAGGCACAAACATCAGTAAATACATCTCCAACAAATTCACAAATCAAACTTGTAACACAAACAAAAACATTTTAAAATAGGCCAACCAGCCAATGCAACGAAGCTCGATCTGACTGGCGGATAACCCACAATGGTGTTGTAACATAGAAGAAAGGTCCAGGAATTATTATCCACAATTTATTTTACTTTCTCGCTACCGCTTACGCAGAAGAGAATTAGTTATGTAAAGCTGCGCGAAAAAAACGGCGAATTTTCGGCAGAAAACTCTCACAGGGCCCTGATAATCAAAAAATGGATAAATCCACTTGTTAAATTAAAAAATCCACTAACACGTGGTTTAGTCAGAATACATGTTTTATAGATCCTTGATGTCGAAAAATCTAATGACGGAAAAATGTGTCTGTCTGACCGTCTCTGAACAACGAAATCGTTCAGTCAATTTTTTGTCGAAATTGATATTCCTCAATCGATCTGGCTGATGTTAGGGACAGTTGAATTTGAAACGGATATTTTAATTTTGGGGGCTACTTTACAGGAAGCCTCTGAGATATTTTCAAAATTTTTAAAAGAATTGCTCCATCGTTTTTGATGCCATTTTGTTGTTGGATAGAATGAAGAACGTATACGTCAATGATGCAGTTCTTATTTTCATTGAGAGCTCTGATTTTTCGAAAATTGCAAAAATTCAAACATTTTTCGGCGTCTTACTACAACTGGAATTATGAAGATACATTTTTTCTTAATGAAATGTGTTCATAATAACAGATCTTCAAATACGGTCATGTTGAATTTTTTGAAAATATGAGTAGTTTTTCTATAATTTTTTGACAAACATTTGCCCGCTCGGAATTGACTGCGCATCGTTTTCGTCGTTTTCTGACAACTACAATTTTAAAAACACAATTTTTGTCAACACAATGTATTTATCAAAACTACATCTTGAAATAAGGTCATGCTTAATTTTTTGAAAATACGAGTAGTTTTCCTATAATTTTCTGACAAATGTAATAGCCCGCTGCAAATTTAATGCGCTTCAGACAACTGGATGCATCGTAAATGAGAATTTGCAATTTTGTGTGTTATTTCTTTGTTCTTTTCTTACATTCGACCTTTTGTTATACATTTACATATTTATCTTTTAGAAATTATTAATTTTCAAATATTTGAAATAAAAATTACTAGGTCTCAGAGAACAGTTTCTAGAACCATTTCTAGAACAGTTTCTAGAACCAACCAACAGTGCTAGAAAACTTCCACTGTCTTAACTTTTTAAGGGACCTAATAAAGGCAAAAACAATAAGACAGTTTTCAATCGCATGGAACACGCTATTGTGTTTTATGACCTGAAATGTGTTTTGGCGTGGCTGCCCTGACGCAGCCCAAGATGCAGTACATCGAGCTGCTGCGCAACCCGGCGCTGGACCGCAAGCACTGGGACGAGATGAAGGAGGCGGTGGGCTACGACATCACCCCCGACGCCGGCACCACCCTCAGCAAGATCCTCGCGCAGAAGCTCAACCAGTTCATGGAGACGTGCGTCCGCTCACGCGAGGCGCTCATGGCCTCACGTGAACACCTCGGGGCAATCGCAGTGCTCAGGAAATTGAGACTGTAGTGGTGTCGACGTCCCATAGATGTTGGGTTTATAGATTTTAAAGATTCGCCGCAAGATGGAAGGGTAATTCATTAATTAATGTTCTTTATCCAAATGATTAGAATGCAATGTCTAAACCTTCATTTGCCCTTTTCTGAAAACTTATGTTTAGTGGCATAGCATGCTATTGCCCCGAGGTCTTCAAATGATGTTACTGCAGTCCAGTGACTCTGACCGGCCGGTCCTAGGGTTCCATTCCCGACGGTGGCAGGATTTTTGACACTAGGTCAAATTCAACCGCTGCAGCGGAATTCTAGCGGCCGGCCGGTAATTTTCCGTGATATCACCAATCAATACACCAGGCGAATGCCGGAGCAGCACCCTAACAAACGGGCCTAGGGCAGCGCGCGATCTTTCCTTCCCTTTCCTTATATCCTCACCCCTTACACTTACATGCACTGTATTAACACAAATGTCGCATGCTTAGAGCTTTCCCCGGCTGGCGAGATGCCTCCATCAGGGGAGATTCCTGTTTGGGGAAAAAACCTGTAAGCCAACGTAGGTCGGCGAAGAATTTCGCCATCCAGCAGAGGAAAGATCACCTTCCTCTCTCGCGATAAAAACATGCACTAAACTTACGATAATGACCTTAGCACTGAGTGCGCCCGCACTTCAATATCATCTCAATATCATTCGCCAATGCAAAATAAACTGATAAAAATTATCTTACAATTGTGACGTGATAGAAAAAAAACGAATTTCAGATCTGAAATCAGCACATCCCAATTAGGGTTGGTACACTTGATTTACCCGAGTAGTAAAATCACTGTAGACCAGTGTTATCTTCCACTTTCCTGACTTTATAGGGGACAGTGTGCACAAACAAACAAGTCGGAGCGAATATAATTAGAAAACGATGTATTAGGTTTTTTAATAATTTTTAAGATCCTGAATAGTAATATTGAATTTCATGAAAATCCTTTTCGTGTGGATATAAAATTTACTTAACAATTGTCGTGTGAAGTATAATATTTGCAGACTGACAGGCATATAAATACATTACGCAAATACTTATATTGGTACTTTGAGAAATTTCCAAACGTTTTGTTGAAGAAAAATATGACTTGAATTTGTGCTTGAAATCTGTCAAAAAATTAACGGTATTTTATTTTTTAAGTATAAAACATACATATAAGGACATCAAAACAATGAAAATATCCCATTTATACGGTGGAGTGGGGTAGGAAACTATTGTAAATTTATTTTCTATTACAATCATTGTTCAAATATTTTATTTTATATTACTTCCTTTGTCTTAGCCGGCTGTACCCTTTTCGTATGACTAACAATTATTATAAAATGAAATTCGTAGTTTTTTGTTTAAACGTAAATTTAAATAAAAAATTGTATTTACATAAAATGATACTATGAAATACGTAAGCGTTTGTTGAGTCAAATTCACACGCACACTTCTCACTCGGAATTCGTCAACGGGTCCGCCATGCACGTTCACTCGGCTGCACTATTTTTCTCTGCAAGTGGCTCAGGCAACGCGCATCAACTGATGTGAAAACAGTGCCTTTGAGTGAAGTTCCTAGGGTTCCAGTCACGACGCTGGCAGGAATTTAGAGACTAGCTACTAAATAGCTAGATCGAACTCAGCCACTGTCTGGAGGAGAATCCTAATGACCGGCTGTTCTGATCGGTAGTTTTTCGTGGCTTCGAAGGTCGAAGCATCCTAACAAACGAGTACACACATTTACATTAACCTGCCCTACACTACCATACAGCGTTGCCAGGTCGGCGGGATTCTCGCCAATGTAGCGTTTTTTCGAAGTACTTCGCGGGAAAAATTTGTCCTTCGCGGGCAGCGGGAAAAACAGCGGATTTTATTGACAGTCGCGGAATATCGGCGGATTTATAAATTGAAGATTTTATGCTTGATAAATTTAAAAAGAAAACATTGAGCGGGGTTTTCAGTCGGATGAATGTAGTCTTTACTACATTGCGAAACAAACTGAAAACTGAAACATTGAACGCTATCTTGACAATTCGTTTCGGTTTAAGAAGAGTTGGAAAATGTTGCCATAATTATAGGTTCCCAGAAAAGCTTCTGCAACAAGTAAATGCGAATGAAAAATATAAGTCAGATTCAGAAAATCACGATGATTTAACCGTTTGTTAGATTTTGCATGAACAAAATCAATTCAATTATATTAAAGTGTTGAATAAACTCAAATTTTCCTTTTGTTGAAACTAAAAAGTTTATATAATTTTAATCTACGTTCATTTGTATAATTATATAACATAATGTATGTTTATACAATAATTTTATATGCTACATTTGCGCAAATTTAAAGTAAATTAATAAAATTGAATAAAATGTTACATATACAAATATTTTTGTGTTATTTCCCTATTCGATATTAAAAGTTTTGTTGTAATATGTTTCTTTATGTACCATTATTATACGCGGTTCTTTAGCGGAGAATTATTTGAATTTCGCGGGATTTTGGCGGGAATTTTTAAACGACATCTAGCGGGGGTGTAGCGGGAAATGGAATCAGTGTGGCGGGTCTTGATCGGCCGCACCTGGCAACACTGCTACCATACATGTCGGGAGCTTAGAGCGTGTCTCGACTGGGGGCGGTTCCCCGCTGGTGGGAGATACCTGGTTAGGGAAACCCGGAAGCAGTCTGTAGATCTGCGCTGGATCTCGCCGTCCAGGGGGGGGGAGATCACCGCCAGTTGACGCGATACACACTTCCACTACAGTTACGGGGCTAATGACCTTGGCAGTTGACGCGTCCGGAAACACTAATCAGCTCGGAGGGCAGGCGCGGCCGCCGCGAGCGTGCTAGAGCGCTGTGCTTGGCCAGGCCTCATGTGGTGCGTGGGGCGCAGGTTCGAGGTGGTGAGCATGAGCGCCAACAAGGAGAAGGGGCTGCGGGAGCTGCTGGCGGCCATGAAGAAGGAGTGGGAGGACGTGTGCTTCGAGACCATGACCTTCAAGTGAGTGCTCAAGGTTAACAAAGCTATACAATATACCGTATACGTATACAATATATCGTATTGTATACGTATACTATATACAATATATCGTATTAGCTCTCTACTCGGCCAAACTTTTGATTGTGTGATTTTTCGCTTGAAATGAATTGAAGTGGGTGTGTTAACGCTTTGATATTATTATCAGTTTTTATATATAAATACTAAATTTAAAAAAAATAGTAAAAGTATTAGAATGAAATTAATTTGTTCAATACATCATGTTGTGTGAATTTCCTCTTCAAGAAGGTCTTGGTCTATCGTGTGTGAGTAACAGGTTATTGCTAGCAAAAAGAAGACAGAGACTGTTTTAAGTTAGAAGATTATTGAGATAGGGTAACGAATGCTGGACAATGCCTACTTTCTTATTAAAATGCTTATTTCTATTAAATGCTATTCGAATCTTAATTATCTATTTTAAGTATTTAATTGCCTAAAAATCTGAAGCTTATTCCAAATAAATTATCATATTTTTTCGAATATGCAGTTCTTAAAAAAAATTGGCAACAAAAAATGGAGAGGGGAGAGTGTGCGAGGAATTCGAAATGAAGCAAAGTGATATTTCAAAAAATGTCTTATTTTCCAATGTTACAAACGTTCATTTCCATCATCCCGCATACGGTTGAGTTAGAACCAAACGAGTGTGAATGTGCAGAAACTTAACATTAAAAAAAATATTGCAACGAATAACATAAGAAGTATTCTGAATTTTGAATCCAAAAACCAGAGGGGGCTTATAAAAGGAGGAAAGTCTACAGTGAAGAAAATTTTTCGAGTATATTTTTGACACTTTTGATTAAAATCAAGAGGCTCACCGGGCAGTTTCTTTCGAAGAGGGACTAAGTACAGTGCCCAGGCGTCTTGATGTTTTCTTATAAAGAATTTTTCATTTATACTGAATATAAATTTATTTTTACTTATTGACTTATTGTTAATATTGATGGCGTTATCGTTGAAGTATTCAATGACTTTCCTAAGTATAGAAAATTAGTGAAAGGTGCATTTTTCATTACGTATCATGGGCTTCTGGGGTAGGGGGGAATTATCCGGCCCTCTCCAGCCACAGGTGCGCCACTCTTCAAATTCATTTTAACATTAGGATGATCTGTGAGTAAGCGAAATGTTAGTATAAATAGCTTCTGAATCAAGACCGCTATCTCGATCAAGTTTTTATTACAGTTTGCGTGATCCTTTGAGACAAAGTTGAGATGGACTCTTCTTTTGCTTAAATGTAACTTCACTATCTGTGTAGGTGTTCTGGGGTTCAGTGGAAAATATTGTTACTCAAATTATAGTTGTCTATGTTCTCGCTGCAGTATGTCAATTTCTTCATTCTGAAGGATAATAGCCCAAATCTTTTGCACACTTTCCATAGCAAATAGAATTTATTATACGCTATTGAATATTTTATTATCAATTCTTGCCAAAAAACGCTCATTTCTATCCATAGGGAGAATTCGACATTATATGTTAGGTTAAGGATTCCAGAATTAAGAAAACGAGCACCGAAAATCATTCCCTCGCAGTACATTACAGAGTTTTTAGCTTTTGCTTGACGTAAAATAAATAAATAAACAAATAAAAATGTCGTGAAAGGGACCTGGACTGCCCCATCCTGGCGAAGGTGTCGGACGTGCAGGCGGTGCTGGACGACCACCTCATGAAGACGCTCTCCATGAAGGGCTCCGTCTTCGTCAAGCCAATCGAAGGTACAGGCATTCAAACACACACACACACACACACACACACACACACACACTCACACACTCCAATGCATTCTCTCAGACGGTCTACATTCACACATAATCACTCTCTTCAGTGCATTCACTCAGATGGTCTACATTAACACACTGGCACACTCTCCAAACACTCAGACGGTCTAAATTCACACATAATCACTCTCCCCAGTACATCCACTCAGACGGTCTCCGTTCACACACAAGCATCATTTCCATTCCATACACTCCGAAGGTCTGCATTCACTCATAAGCACACTCTCCAGTCCGTATACACAGACTGTCTATATTGACACATAATCACTTTCTTCAGTACATTCATTCAGATGGTATACATTAACACACTGGCACACTCTCCAAACACTCAGACGGTCTACATTTACACACAAGCACACTCTCCAGTCGATACACTCAAACAGTCTACATTTACACATAATCATTCACTTAGACGGTCTACATTTACACACAATCACTCTTCCCATTTAATTCACTCCATCGGTCTACATTACACACTAGAGCACTCTTCAGTTCATTCTCACACTCGGCTCCCAACATTGCCTCCTCGGTCAGCAAACATCGAAGACTCACTTTGTACACTAGTTACATAAATTACTTTATTGTTGATAAATGAATATAACTGTGTATAATAAATGTAATAAAATATAATAAAAATAAAATAAAAATAATAAAAACGTTAATTAGGGGGTCCAGAGCATAAGGGGTATAAGTGTATTTTTAGCATAGTAATTTTGTGATAGAAGTAGGTGTTGCAAAGTAAAAACTCGTGAACAAATACGGAGTACTCCACTAGCTCAAAAATTTACTGCGTTCTAAGTGGAAAGAAAATGCCTTCTATAGCGTTTTGTATAATCACTCTTCTTTGAACTCGAGTTTCTTAATACCACATTTAATGTCCTTATATCCCTTAGCACAAGATAGACTTTGATGGATGAAAATGAGCTTTGATTTGTGAGTGATAAAACTAAGTAATTAATGAAAAGTGAAGTTGAATTGACATAGAACTGAATATATCCAAATGAACTAAGTTGAATTTACAGAGAGTAAAAATAATAATGCAGGCTTGTATAGTTTTAATGATTAGACAATAAATATTGACGTTTTCTTATAGCTATCGCAAGTTCAAAACGTTTGAATAACATGAACAGATAGTACCAACTTGTAACACCAAAAGTGGCTGCTCTAGAGGAAGGTGTCGGGAGGCCTTTGGCCGCTGCCCTTGCGCTTAAGCCCCCTCCCGCAGAAGTGAAGGAAGTGCGGCGCGGCGCGCGCAGCCGAGACGAACGAGTGGTACGAGCTGCTGCAGCGCGTCAACTCCACGGTGGACGAGTGGGGCAAGGTGCAGGCGCAGTGGCTGCACCTGCTGCCCATCTTCTCCTCCGAGGACATCGTCAAGCAGATGCCCACCGAGGGACAGCTCTTCCAGGTGCTCAACGACGCGATGCCTTTGGGCAGAGAACGTGAAGCTGCGTATATGGGAGTTATTCTTCTTTGGTTCTCTTCTTCCATAGATCCATCTAGATGGCTTCTCAGTGTTATCATTATGATGGGTTTTCTCGGGAGGATATCATCTGGGTAGATTCCTGTTGCTTTCCCTGATGGTACTGAATGAAGTAATTGGGTGATGATGAGGGGTAAAGAACTAGGGTGATGGTGGGATGTGGGAGGTGGGAGATGATCGTGTTATTTTTTAACCATGTCAGGATTCGCCTTATGACCGAGGGAAACCACAATAACCCCCGTTCAGAATGGCCGTCCCGGGGATCGAACCCGGACCTCACGTCTGCGAAGTCACCATGCTACACACTGAGCCACTTCGCTTGGTATATCGGAGTTAGATACATTTAATTGAATCTGACTGCTAGGCAACACCATGTGCACGGGTGTTCGCCGGTTGACGAAATTTTGAAAGCTTCATATAGCGGCCCGCTGCTCAGATCTGTACATTTCAGTGATTTCTTCGATCCAATCCACGCGAAAGTGTGGGGACAGGCTGAGGGGCAGCTCTTCCATGTGCACGAGGACATGTAGACGTGGCGCAAATTATCACTTTGTGCGAATGAACGTGCAGTGGGAAATTGCCTACGTCGGAGTTACGAATTCGATATTCGCATCCTTACTGTAGTATCTCTGACCGGGCGCTCCTAGGTTCGAGTCCCGACGATGGCAGATGATTCGACACTAGCTACACTGCTAGGTCGAATCCAGTCGTTTTCTGGAGGAGAATTCTAGCGGCCCGCTGCTCTGATCGCTAATTTTGCGCGATTTCTCCGATCAACACCAGGTGAATGCAGGAGTAGTACCTTAACAATCGGGCCACGGACCGCGTGATCTTTCTTTCCTCTTCCTTGTCATATCCTCACCCTTACAGTTACACTTACACTAACGCGCGCCCACAGATGCCGGGAGACCGGTCGGGAGCTGAGAGCTTGTTCAGGCTGCGGATGGTGCCCCTCTGATGGGAGATGCCTGATTGGAGAAAACTCCGCTAGTCGACGATAGGTCGATGCCGGATATCGTCATGCAGCGGGAGATCACTGCCACCTCCTGAGAGAAAAAAACATGACTACACTTATGGGATTAATGACCTTAGCAGTTGACGCCCCCGGAGTCACCAACAACCACCCATAATGCGCAGGTGGTCGCGGGTTCACGAAACCTTGAAAGCCTTGGATCTGCCCAACACCAATTCATACGCTGTCGCATGGAAAATTCTAGCGGGCGGCTGCTCAGATCGATAGATTTCAGTGATTTATTTGATCTATTTCCTGTCCGCCCTCGTGCGTGCTCTATTTCCTGTCCCCCCTCCTCTCCTGTTACGCAAACATTCTCTTCCTTTAACGTGCAGGAGACCAACAAGGAGCTTACGCCCGTCCCGTCTGGAGTGGTGTCCTATGAGGGAGATGCCTAGGGGGCAAAGTCTGCAAGCTGTAGGTCGGTGACGGTTGTGCAGTAAATCTAAGAGCTAATATTTAGAAATATCCTTCTGTAATTTTTAGAATTTTTTGTGATAGCCTGCATCACGTTACGATCGCGCCCGTGCTTAGACTGCCTGAAGTTGTCTCTTGTAGTTCACTCGCTGTTGACACATGAGGTGGATGATCTCTCGATACTACCACAGCGATCACACTCTTCTTACTAGTATTAACACAATTGTCTGATGATAAACAGGAAGAGAAGGAATTGGAAAATTAAACAAACAAACGCTGTCTAAGAGAATCTGTGCTTCAGGATGCGAATCACCAAATTAAATATTTATTATTAGTATTATGAGATACAGGCTAGTGTTTTTTATTTCCTCGCATAATACGTACTCACGTAGTAGAGAGAAAGTATCGTAATTCTGTAGCTAAGTGGAGATTTTTCATCAGAAAATCTCGAATAGTGGGTCTCTAATACCGAAAAAGTGGATAATACTTGTATTAAAGTGTTTTCTCGGATACAGAAAATACGCGTATAAAATAGTTAAGAATTTTACAGAGACTTCCTATAACTAAGTACAATGTTGAAAATATTTTTTTAATAAAGTCCTTTTATTCAAAATTAAATCTTTAAATAATGCCATATATTTTTATTACATAGAAGTTGCATCTATCAAGTTTCTTTTTAAAGCGAGAGGAAGGTTGTTATTCGGCATGAGCGATTAGGCTACGTGATGTTGTAGAACTCCTACTGTTTTGTGAAACAACGTTTCTATCACTTTTCGGCGGATATCAACGAGTAAATTTTTCTAAATGTTAGCTCCTCCACTTGCAGGAGCTACGTATAATTCAGCAGGTGTTTGGAGGAGAATTCTAACAGTCTGCTGCTCAGGTCAGTGGTGCTCCGTGGTTTCGCTGACCAGTGCGAGTAGGCAACAGTATTTGAACAAACGGTCCACAGACAACGCGAGAGCTTTCCTTCCTGTTCCTTGTCTTGCCTTCTCTCCTTACTCACACGTACATGCACCACACCATTACACATACCTGAAGAGCAGTCGGGAGCGTAGATGTTGTCCTGTCTGGGAGGTTCCGCCGTTTGTGAGAGATACTTGGTGGGGAAATGTTTCACAAGCCGACGTGTCGGTTGGGAGATAACAGGCGCTGCAGTTGGCAAACCTGAGTGGCCACCGCAGCTGAAGGGCCCGTGCGCGGGGCGTTGCAGAAAGTGGACGTGACGTACCGGAAGCTGATGACGCAGGTGAAGCGCGACCCGCACGTGCTGTTCGTGGCGGGGGCGCCTGGCGTGCTCGAGTCCCTGGAGGAGGCCATCCAGCTGCTGGACGAGATCGGCGACGGCGTCAACGCATACCTCGAGAAGAAGCGCCTCTACTTCGCCAGGTCACTGCCCCTGCCCCTCGCCCGCCCCCTGACAGGCAGATTTTTGACACAATTCAACCACTGCATGAAGAAGAAATCTAGTGGCCGGTTGCTCTAAATGGGGGTTTTTATGTTATGTCCATAAAATAAACTTCGCATGCACATTTAACAATAGTTTATTTATGCATTTGTTACAAACATAATCAGTCATACAGCTATTCACGGGCAATCTCCAATGCCCTGCCTATCATACATCGGGCAATCACCAATGCCCTGACTACCATCTCTCGGGCAATCACCAATGCCCTGACTACCATCTCTCGGGCAATCACCAATGCCCTGCTGCTGCTGTAGTCCTTACTCCATGCCGACATTCATCCGGCGGCTGGCTCTCCCGGCTCGGCGCGTACGCTATCCCTGGTGCTCTCAGGGCTCGTTCCCAACTGCCTGTCGGGGTGTCGGCCGGCTCCCTTTAAAGGGCCGGCGTCCGGCGGCGAGACTCGCTCCGTGCCTCGAGCCTGCCGAACCGTGGCCGTAACTAGCTGCTGCCGCCGCCGACACCCGTCAGTGCGCGCTGCCTCGATGCTAGCGCGCCACATACAAAGTTATGCGCGCCGTGATAGGCGCGACATAACATTTTACGTGATTTCTTCGGAAAGTACTAAGGTCCGTTCGCTGTGACTTCACTCCGCATGTAAAAAAACTTTGAGTGTATCCCTCCGCCCTGTAGTTCGTGATTGGCTGCGCCATTCGCGCCACGACCATACTCAAGTACCGGCACGTGTCGCAGCCAGAACTTCCATTACATATTATTTTCACTAGTACTCCTTTAATAGCCCAAAATACAGCCAAAACATGCAGATAACTTGCTTAAATATCACAGCATTTACATTTACGTGTGTTCTTGCAAGGGAGTAGTGAAATCCCGTCCGAAGCACGAATTTCCATAGAACATACAGTGACGTTCTTTCAAAATTTGGCAGTCCCGAATCTTCATTAACCACAGCAAGAATTTTATTTTATGTTGGAAATTCGTTTCTGCAAAAAAATGTGCACATGAATACGCACGAATGGCAAATTAACAAAATCATTGCACTCACCCTCCACCTGTTTTGCACTACATCTCTTCTTACGTGAAGATTACCTTTCCAGTGACTTAATTCATTACACAGTTTTCAAACACTTCTGACACCTACACCTGCAATTACGCAGTCATTTCTTGCATCTGCCACAAAGTCATTGACGAATTTTTAGCCGCTAATAATTATTCAAACACATCAATACAACCTTCATCTCACCACTTCTGAGGGATTTTCCCTGCGTATGTTTCAAACCAGATTATCCCGGGAACAGCTTCACTTATTGTGTTCGATGTGGAAACAAAAATCAACGCAACTTTTTGACCGGGAGAGGTGGCTCAGGGCATCACCTTGTCAGCCAAGTCGAATTAAGCCACTGTCTTAAGAAGAATTCTTGCGGCCGACTGCTCTGATTGGCGGTTTTTTGTGGTTGCCTCAATCAATACCACGCAAATGCCAGAGCAATACATAAACAGGTCACGGACCGCCCGCGATCTTTCCTTTTCCTTCTCCTGTCCACACCCCATTACTTATACTCACTTAAACTCACATGCACTACACCTTCACACTTGTCAGGAGACCAGTCGGGAACTAAGACCTTGTCCCAGCTGGGGCGATGCCAAGATGCCATACCTAGTGGAAGATACCTGGTTAGGGAATACACCCGCATGCCGACGACGACGGATCTCACCATCCTACGGGCAAAGATCTCCGCCATCTCCCGCGATAAAACATGCCATACACTTACGGGACTAATGACCTTAGCAGGTGACGCGCCCGGAATCACTAGTCAATCAATGAATCCCGCGATAATCCATTCACTGTCCTTACGGAACCAATGACTATAGTAGTGGACACGCCCGGAATCACCTTTCCGGCGTTTTTGTGCGCAGGTTCTTCTTCCTGTCTAACGACGAGATGCTGGAGATCCTGTCGGAGACGAAGGACCCGCTGCGGGTGCAGCCGCACCTGCGCAAGTGCTTCGAGGGCATCGCCAAGCTCAAGTTCACGCCCAACCTGGACATCCTGGCGATGATCAGCGCCGAGGGCGAGGAGGTGCCCATCGTGGAGTCCATCTCCACCAAGAAGGCCGGCGGCTCCGTCGAGAAGTGGCTCCTCCAGGCACGCGCCGCGCCGCTCTCCCCCCCACACACACATGGAACGTCTCCACCTCCTGCGATAATAACATGCACTACAATTACGGGCCTAATGACTAGCAGTAGGCGCGCCTGAAAACATGAAATAACTAATGAATAACGTGATAAAAAGCATTCACTACATTCACGACACTAATGACTTTAGCAGTGATGTAAACAAAATCTTCAGTGAACTTCGTGATCAAACACGCACTACATTTATGGGTCTAATAGCATTGATAGGGCCGGAATAACGAAATAATCTATTCTATAATAAAATGTAGTACACTTCATGGACTAATTGCCATAGCAGTTGATGCGCCCGGAAATTAGAACTAATCACTTCCGTTATAAAAGAATGCACTACACTTACGGAACTAATGCCCTTAGCAGTCAAGGCGTCCGCATAAGGAAATAGTGAGCAAGTGAGGAGCAAGAAGTCTTGTACTTGCGTGCAGGTGGAGGAGCAGATGAAGAAGACGATCCGCGAGCAGGTGGAGAAGAGCTTCGAGGCGTACGCCAAGACGTCGCGCAAGTACTGGGTGGTGCACTGGCCGGGGCAGCTCGTCATCTGCGTGTCGCAGATCTACTGGACTGCCGACATGCACCGCTGCCTCAACTCCACCAACCCCTACGACATGGAGGAGTACGGCCTGCAGCTGCAGGTGCTGAAAACGATACAAACTTAAGCTTTAAGATTCAATTCAAAGTAGCTTTTAAAACATTTCAAATTTATCCGAAAATGCTTCATTTGTTCTTTAGGGAGAATTGGTGACAATCTATTTTATTGTAATAATTATAGTATTTTGCAGCCATTTTAAACTAAATAAACTTTGTTTTAAACTAATTATTAATACTTTATTATCAATAAACATAAAACCCCTTACATTAAATTCTGTATATTACTTTAACTCACACGAACGTAGATAGAGACACAAACGACAGATCATTGAACAGAGGAAAATCCAAAGTTGTATTGCGTTCATTAAACAAATATTTTTTAAATATGCATCAGGTGTCGTTTAAGTTGAAATTTCTTCAGACATTACGTCCTGGAGATCATGAAAAAATATAAAAATGTTGCACTGAAAAGTTGCATGATATGACATATGAATTTGTGCTGAAAGATTGTTTTACTTCCTCGCTACGGACTAGACAGGAAGTTATGTTTTGCTGCGTTAAAAAACGGCGAATTTTCGGCCTAAAAACTCTTTTATTACAGAGCCCTGGTAAGAAAAAGTGGAAAATCTGGTAGATAAATTTAAAAAGAATCCTTTAACACGTGGTGTAGCCAAATTTCATGTTTTGTGACTTTTTGATACCGAACAATCGAATCGGCAAAACGTCTGGCTGTCCGTCTGTATGAGCGGCTAAACCGTTCAACCGATTTTCTTCAATATTGATTTTACCCTATGGATCTGGTTGATCTAGTGGCCCCTTGAATTTGAAACCGATATTTTAATTAGGGTACTTTAGCCCTTAGGACATTTTCCAAAGTTTCAAAAAATGACTCCATCGGTTTTGGTCGTTTAAGAGAATGGAGCAGATCTTAAAAAAAACGGTTTTTTCGAAAATTACAAAAGTTCAAAATTTTTTCGGAACTACAATTATGCAGATAGATTTTTTCTCTTATTGAAATTTGTTCCTTAAAGATAGATTTTGAAATAAGGTCATGTACAATTTTTCGAACATTTGAATACGCTTCGGGTAATTTTGGATGAAAATACGGGCTAGAAAGTACTTGCTGTTTTAGCAACACTAGGTTTTCGATGAATCAACATTTCATTTCACTGGCCAAGGGAATCGCCACAATGTCAGAATGTGGGGAACAGAAAATCCCTGCACCATTATCGAACACGAAAGCGACTCTCCAAAATTGAATGTTTGGCGCCTGTACTATCATCAACGTCTATGGACCTTTGTTCTTTATTGAGAGATCTATTACTGAACTTACGTATCCAGACATGCTCCACAATTGGTTGTTTCCACAAAATCAAAAAGATTGGGGTGACTTAATCGTCGTTCAAAACGGCGCTCCACTTCATTTTCATTACGAGGTACGACAGAATCTGAACGGCACAATTCGAGAACAATGAATTGAAAGAACTCGGGAACATGATATGTTGAGTGGTCTCTTAGGCGACCAGACTTTCCGTCGTGTGGTTTGTATGTGCAAGTTTATAAAATATAAGATGCATGTACCACCTATACCTGCTATTCTTCAAGGTCAAGGCGATCAAGGTATTCGACATATAGCAGTGAACTCAATAAACAGCAACCAGTTAATTCGTGCATGACAAGAAATAGACTATCGATTCGAGATTTGTCGCGCAACAACTGGTGTTCAAATTTAACGTAAAAATTAAACTTTGAATTTTCTTCTATCCAATGATGAATCGTTTGTGTCTGTATCTATTGTGGTTCATTGCTGGTAGGTATTTGAAGTCTGCTTCTTCTCTTGAATCGGCTTCAGAACCAGATCAAGGACATCGTGACGCTGGTGCGGGGCGACCTGGCCAAGATGAGCCGCATCACCCTCGAGGCGCTGGTGGTGATCGACGTGCACGCCAAGGACGTCACCATGGACCTCAAGGAGAAGGGCATCAACAGCGACAAGGACTTCGCGTGGCAGGCCTGCATGCGGTGAGCCCAGGCCTCACTCACGTTTCGCTATTCATGAGCCCCACCGACCAGGGGCCACCTCCATAACTTATAAACGGTTCCCGATATCGAAATGCAGTTTTCGCACAACAATGGGGAATCATGGATCAAGTGATATGGTTTGAAATATTTCTAATTCTTGAGAAATTTAATAATCTTTGATTTTTTAAATGGAACCATATATTTTTCTCACTTGCAATAGATCATATAAAGAGGAATGCAAATAATGTGGCGTATGTTAACATTAAGATAATGTTTTGTGTATAAAAGTATACTTTTTGACATGAGATTTTAAATTATACATGCATCACTCATGTTGAATAAAAATAAAATTACTTCCCTGCAATGAACGTATCATAACATCATTTGTATAAGGGAGATAACTATAAAAGGGCCTTGTCGTAAACAGAACAAGGAATTGTCAAGCTAATAACTGTAAAAGGGTTAATTTTACAACAAAACATTATAGGAACTTTTTTGTGAGAAATTTTATCTACTTTAATTTTGTAGAATATTAGTTTCGATAGAATTGATAGTTATGGAAATATGTACAAAAAGCGTCGAAATGCTCCTCCAAACGCCCTCCCTTTCCTACCTCCGGCACACACACACCCCACTTCAGGATTTTTAGAATGTTATGCAGCAGTTACCAACAAACAATTACGCTAAGTTTCAAAATTCAGGTATTTTTTCCTCTTCGATCACCAGTTTTTGGTCCAATTGTTTCGAACCTGTAAACATTAATAAGAACACGAAAAAATACAAAATGTTGTAGCACTATTAAGTGACATTCTCAAACGCGACCTATGAATAATTTTGTACGATAAAGTGTGTGCCAAGTTGTGTGGTGAGAGCCCTCGTCTGTCCGAGTGACGCCCACTCCAGGGCAGTGATGCCGACATTTTTAACATCCTATCGTTTTTCAAGACTTGAATGCCTTAACGATGGCCTTCTTCAGGGCTAGTGCCCTATCGTGGTCTTCTTCAGGGCTAAAAAGACCACGATAAGATAGTGGAAACGTCGGCATCACTGCCCTCGACGTGGCGTCACCCGGAAAGCGGAGAGGTTTCACTTGTCTCTAGTCCGTAACCCCCACACGTCACTACCCCGTAACTACACGCGTACGGCCAGGAGATCGCAACGAATTTTCAAGCTTATAAATCATTTTGCACTGAATGGCGACACTTTCGTTCTCGGTATCTTTATTTCTCACTCCTTAACAGTCACGTCTATCAGTTTCCTGTTTGGATTCAACCGGTGAGGTTCGTGACACTCAACTTTCGGAACAGTCTCGTAGACTGCATGCCTGTGCTAGTGGTGCACATTGCGGATTCGATTGTGTGACAGCGTGCCGGACTGTCATACCCATGTTCGCGGGTTCAAACCCGATCGAAGCCGTGGATTTTTTTTGAGGGCGAAAAAATCCTTCGTACGCCTTCCGCGGAGGGGAAGTAAAGCCGGCTGGCCCATGTTAGTAGATTTACTTGCATGTAAAAGATCCTCAAGCCTAAATGACGCCTCTGAGCTAAATTCAAATCGCCTGTTTCGTCGCCCGAGATAATACCTTCTCTCTCCGCTAGGTGAAAGGAGCGTAGCGAAATTTGCGTGGTCAGACGGAAGAGCGGGCCTGATGGCCCGAGTCTCGCCACGTAAAACAAGGCATTAACTTAACATGAACATAGGGTTAACATGAGCCCTACGATAGACACATTTTCTACAAACATATTTTTGTTTTCAGTTAATTTTATTTCTTAACGTTTGTTGTCTATTAACTATGTAAAATACATTTGTTTTACGTCAATACCTTAGGATTGAAAGAATATTAAGATTGTAACAAAGCTGAAACTGCAATTGTTTAAATTTGAGCTATTTTGTAATGCAAATAGCAATAATAAAACAGTTGTATTGATAATAAATCATCTAATAGAATAAACTATAATAAATAAAGAATAAAGAAATAACTCATCTAATAGAATTAGTCCTTTTTACAATTTTTAATTGTTTGGTTTTTGAAATAATTGATTTACAGGGGAGCCTCTCTGGCCGCATGCCCTTCGGGCTAGGCGCGGAGGCCTGCGATCGCGAGCGGTGTGTGTTGGTGCGCGCAGGTACTACTGGGAGAAGGAGGACGCGTGGGTGCGATGCACCAACGCGACGGTGCACTACTTCTACGAGTACCTGGGCAACTCGTCGCGCCTGGTGATCACGCCGCTGACGGACCGCTGCTACCGCACGCTCATCGGCGCCTACCACCTCAACCTGAACGGCGCGCCCGAGGGCCCGGCCGGCACCGGCAAGACGGAGACCACCAAGGACCTGGCCAAGGCCATCGCCGTCTGCTGCGTCGTCTTCAACTGCTCCGACGGCCTCGACTACAAGGCCATGGGAAAGGTAGCTTTCCGTCACAGTCCAAAGCCTCCACAACGAAGCCATGGGAAAGGTCTGTTGCATTGAACACGTTGTGGCGGAATAAATGTTATGAACTTGTAGAGTATCTAGGACGGCTCGATGAAGATTAATTTGAGTCAGTTTTCGTCTTCATCTCATTCGAAAGCCTCGTCAACGAAGCCATGGGAAAGGTCAGTTTCATTGTATACGTTGTGGCGGAATAAATACTATAAACTTGCGGAGTGTCTAGGAGGGCTCGATGGAGATACGTTTTTGCACGAAAATGTGGTGGATTTATAGAAGTACAAACGTGACATTTTCCCTGATTGGTGGGCAAGTCAGGTTGCGTATCTTCATGTCTCACAAACGCCTCGACTACGAGGACGCGGAAAATGTTTGTTGTCGATTGATTGATGTTTCCGAACACGCCAACTGCTACGGTCCCGTCAGCGTAATGATTGTTTTTTATCCTGAATCCGTTGTGTTTCAACGGGCATCCGATTCTTTTATATCAAAACGGACAGGGACCGTTAAAACTCTTAAAGGAAGCTGGTCATTAAAAGCGGATTTTCATCCTTTGTTTGGGATTGTCATATCAATACAACTGTATGGTATTACGAAAAATAATCCTAGTATTCCTCACTTACCATCTATTATACTTAACGTTCGATTGTACGTACAGTTTCTGTGCTGAGTATTTCGTTGTGGCTGTCGTGTGTTGCGCTTTTCGTGTTTCAGTTCTTCAAGGGCCTGTCTCCAGCCTGTCTTCTTATGCGTTGTCGTTGTTTGACGAGGTCAATAAAATCGATAATAATAATATTTATTTAAGAATATAATTATTTCGGTCGTTGTTAATTTTTTAAAATTAATGTATTCCTAGAAAATGTTATGTGAATAAGAAATATCTTAGGAGTAACCTTTTGCCATCTTTAGCTACTACTGTTTTTCATTCTTCATAATGGCCGAATTCAATTGTTTTAACGAACGGCGTCTTCTTTTATAACGGATGGCGTCTGTTAAAACACTTAACGGACGCTGTGCGTTAAAAGAGGATATTCAACTTTGTTTGGTGTCGCTAGCCATTCAGCGGAGGATGATGACAGCCCCAGCCCGATGAAAAACGTGCACTACACTTAAGGGACTAATTACCTTATTTGTTGACGCGCCCGGAATCACTAATAATCACTCAGCCAATAAACGAAATATGATGTATGAAACGAAAAATGATGCTCGGCAAGCTCAAGACGTTATCCTAGCGTTATGGCGTCCATAATGATTTTAACGTTCGCTTGCAGTTCTTCAAGGGGCTGGCGTCGGCCGGGGCGTGGGCGTGCTTCGACGAGTTCAACCGCATCGACCTGGAGGTGCTGAGTGTGATCGCGCAGCAGATCCTGTGCATCATCCAGGCGGTGCGCGGCAAGCTCAAGACGTTCGTCTTCGAGGGCACCGAGATCAACCTCAACCCGGCCTGCTACGTGTGCATCACCATGAACCCCGGCTACGCGGGCCGCTCCGAGCTGCCCGACAACCTCAAGGCAAACATCACTCAAACATCACTGGACGCACGCGCTGCCTCAGCGATATCACTTCGGGCGCCGTTTCATTACTGATTAATTGCGCAGAAATAATTCACTTCCTTTTCAACATATGGCCTATTAACGGAGAGCTAGCTTAAGTTTACTTTGGCTCAACCAAAATTGATGACGGTACCCTCACTTACCTGACAATTGTTTGTTAATTAATTGAAAATAATTGAAAAATAGTTCAATTTCAGGGCAATTTTTTGTTTGTTAATGGTGAGGTATCTTTAGTTAATCTGTGATTGATGTCACAGATTTTTGGTTTTTTATGAAACCGGTTACCTCAATATCACTTTGGACACCTTTTCATTGCTAATTAAATGCACAAAACTAATTCAAAATTCCTCTTTAAAAATTTTGGGCTATTAATGGAGAGTTAGCATAAATTTAATTTGCCCAACTAAAATTGGTTACAGTACTGCCACTTATGTGACAATTGTTTGCTAATTAAATGGGGAAAAATTCAATTTAATTGCAATTTTTTTGTGTATTAATGGTGAGGTAGCTTAAATGTAACCTAACTCAACAAAACCGGTTACCTCAATATCACTTTGGACACCATTTCATTGTTTATTAATTGCGCAAAAATATTTCAATTCCCTTTCAAAATTTGGGCTATTATTGGTGAGCTAGCGTAAGTTTAATCCGGCCCAACCAAAATTAGTCACTAGACTGTCACTTATAACGCCACGTCATCGATAATTATTTGCGGGAAACTACTTAGCAAGTATAGAGAAAGTATTAAAACGGCATGGGAAAAACGGCGAGTTTTCGACAGAAACCCCCTTCATGCCTGGCCCTGATAACGAAAAAGTGGATAAATCTTGTCCATAAATAGTGTAAATTACATCGACCAACACGTGCGGTCAGCATCCATGTTTTGTGGGTACCTGTTTCCGAAAACTCGATTGGCGGCAAAAAGCCCGTTTGTCCGTCTGTGGTCAACGCCAGCACCTAACCGTTCTGCCGGTTTTCTTCAAAATTGACATTCCCCCTGATCTGACTGCTCCTGCTGCTCCTCGTATTGGAACCCATATTTTCATTGTGAGCGGTTCTTAGCAAAGCGCCAAGGATATTAAAAAAAAGCATAAAATGTTTTGATTAAATTTTCTTATCGTATAGCCCTAACGCCGTTTAAGAGAATGATGCATGTCTCATTTTCGTAAAAATACTTAATTTATCGGTAATTGCAAAAGTTCAATTCTTTTTGAAGTCTTCCGATAACAGAAATATTGAAGCCCCTTGTTCTACCGAAACCTTCAAATTATTTATCTGTATCAATACAATTGGAGTGCTTGCTTTTGATTAAAAATCTGCCCTTTTATAATTTCGTATGTCTATTTATACGACTTGAAACCCATTGTGTTGTTTTTACGCTTTTTATTTGTGTGTGTAGTGCATGTCCGGGAATTCTCGGGAACAACCAAATTGATTTTGATGCGGTTATCTCTCAAAGGAAGAATGTTTTGTCCGGTATAATTAGGGCTACTTTTTTCAATTACTGTTTCCCATTATATAAAGAAGAATTTTTTATGTTTCTTTTTTCTCATAAATATTCCGATTTGTACGGATTCTAATGCAGTTTTTAATTTCCCATACACATATATTTATACGGGGTAATATACGTGGTATAGGGAAAGTTATGTAATGCTGCGGAAAATCGAATTCGAGATTTCAATGGAAAAACGTTTTGGGTCCCCGATACGTTGATTTTTGTTTCAAACCGTCCGTCTGTCTGTGAAGACTACTAGCGGCTAAACCATGCTTAGAATTTTTTCAAATTGAAGCAACCCCTGTCCATATGGCTTGAGTCGAAGCTTAAAGTTTTTCAAAAACATTCTTTAAAATTTGGGGGTACTTTATATGAAGTCCCCAAATATTTTCAAAACTTTCTCAAAAACGTTTCCAATTTTTTTCTTCAAATTTCTTGTAGAGAAAATACACTTATAAAGGTGGCATAGGTCCGGTTTTCACGTTTAACTCTGAATTAACTCTGAATTCGTAATTCGAAAAATGCAAACTTTTGAATTTTATTCGGCATCTTCCTACTACTACAAAATTGAAGAGAGATTTTTCCGTCAAATACAATTTGTTCACAAGAGCGAGTTCATTCATAAAGGTCATGTATGCTTATTTAAACAAGATAAGTAGTTTTCGCGCATTATTGCATGACATGTACAATTTTAAAAAAATTACAAAAACAAGATTTTCTTAAAACGTTTTCAATTTTTTTCTTTAAACTTTTTGTTGGTATGGTGCTAAATGCATTCTATGAGTTGAGATAAACATCAAACTATATTCTTTTGCTTTTACAAAAATTACAAAAATGTAATTTTGTAAGGTTCTCGAAAGTTCAAATGTTCTCTGTGCAAACGAGGTCAAAATTACGCATTTTCAGAAACGCCCAAACGCCATTTTTTTAAAAAATAGCTCCAAATTTTTTCTTCAAATATTTCGAACGGATAATGCTAATTGCACTCTTGAAAGTTAATTTTTGTGTATTTTTTATTTTTTCAAATATTCCACAAATGTAATTTTTTTGAAAGATCAAAAGATGGTTTAAATGACTTCTAAGGTTTTCAAAATCTCAAAAGTTTTCTGTGAAAATAACTTCAAATTTCGAATTACAGTAGCGTTTAAACGCCATTTTCTTAAAAACGGCTCCAAATTGTTCAAAGAAAATTTGCCATTTGGGAAGAGGTTTACAAGAAAAAAATTTAGTCTGCATCATTCTTGAAAAATGAAATTTTCCTTATTTCCCTTTCTCACCTCTTCCAGCAAAATTGTATTCATTTTTAAAATGACGTTCCCAAGAAACATTCACTAACAAAGTTTGCAAACTCTACAAAACTTAAATAAAACATGCATTTTCATGGAAATACTGTTTCTACTCATAACGTCGTAGAAAATTAGGAACGAAAAATAATTCTTGTAAAGCAAATATCAACAGAAATTCGACCATTAAAGCAGCGTTTCATACAGCTGTAACATGCTCTAACAATGAGAAGGGATTCTCAGAATATTCAACTGCCTCCGAACACCTCTCAAATTACTCTCAAAATTGACAGCGCCTCAAACTAAGACCGGGAAATTCAAAATTTACCATTTAAAATTTTTTCCAATTTTCGAAAATACAGAGTGCGCTGAAAATGGGACCAGCACCCCTTTTTTGACCGTTCTTTGCCACACACGTGACAAAATTAAAGACAAAATTTGGAGCCGGAGAAAATAATTGTTTAAAATTTATAAAGTGCCTATGTTTGACGCAAAAGTACTTACAAACTCTCATAATTTCTAAAAATTGAACATGACGTAATTTGAAGATCTGTTTCTACTGAACACATTTAATCACGAAAAAATTAACCTCATAATAATAGTTGTAGGAAGACGTTGAAAAATTTTTGAATTTTCGAAAATCAGAGATTTCAGAGAAAATGTGACCTGCACCATTCTCTAAGCGTACTTTACTCTTTCCAAGTCGACAATTCAATTCAAAAATTTGCTGCAATTAAAGTCCATAATTGCGGGAAAACTACCCAAATTCTCGAAAATTCTTACCATGTGTGTGTTCAAAATCTACTTTTAAATAACAAATTTCATTGAGAGAAAAAGCTGTCTTCAATTTTTCAGTTGTAGAAATAAAATTGAACTTTTGCAATTTTCGAAAATGACACTTTCAGCATTGTCTTAAACGTTTTTACACAATCCAACAACAAAATGTAATAAAAAACGATAAAGCCATATTTTTGAAATCTCTGAAAATCTCCCAGGGACTTTATGTGAAGTACCCCCAAAATTAAAATAAAATTTCAAATTCAAGGCGCCGCGACATTAGCCAGATCGATTAGGGAACCTTAGTTTTGTAGAAAATCAGCTGAGCGGTGTAGTCGCTAGCGTTGTTCACACACGGATTGACGTTTTGCCGTCATTCAATTTTCGGTATCAAATCACCGATTCTGGCTACACCACATGCTATAGAATTTTTTTAATAAATTCAGCAACTAGATTTATCCACTTTTTCGATACCAGGGTCCTGTAATAAGAGTTTTTTGCCGAATATTCGCAGTTTTTCCACGCAGAATTACATAACTTTCTACCCAGTTGCGAGAAAGTAAAAGTGTTCTGAGGTATATTAAGAAAGTTCTAGTAAAATCCTCAATATCTGAGCACTAGTAGGTCAGTGTGTGTACATCACCTGGACACTTGGCGGCAGGTGCTATTTCGCACTGGTGGCCATGATGGTGCCCGACTACGCCATGATCGGGGAGATCTCGCTCTACTCCTTCGGCTTCATTGACGCCCGGGTGCTGTCCGTGAAGATCGTGACGGCGTACCGCCTCTGCTCGGAAGCAGGCTGTCCTCGCAGAACCACTACGACTACGGTAGGAGTAGTAAAAATGATTGATTGATTGATTGATCGTTTCCTATATTATTTTAGTAGTTTACCCTCCCTTTGCGACTCTCACACGCAGCCAATCTTTATAAATAAGGTCTCTAAACAGAGAGAATTTCACAGAGACGTGACGATTGCACTTTGAATTTAAAGCTTGGAGGATAGTTAGAAAGAAATCTAAATATTAATGTGAAATGCAATCCGCAACGCACGTCAAGATTTGTTTATCTACATCGTTAAATAACTCTTAAACGAAGCATTCTAGCGCATCAAAACTAAAATTCGGCGCTCCGGCCTACGCCATCCGGCATGGAAGGTGTTGACGGAGTAGCGGTCTATGAGGCTGCGAAGAGGAAACGTGAGTCTGCTCTGACATTTCATGTTTCTGACAGTGCGCCGCAGCGTGAGAAACATTAGAGAATATTAATCGCCAGTTCAAACATTGGCCTGGAGACGCCCGCTCTAACGGCAATAGAAATCACAATAAGATCACATACAACAGCAGAATAGAAGAGTTCTGTTTGCAATTTATAACGGAATTTGGGTTCGTATGGCATATACATATAATGTTCATAAATTTGTTCCATAATATATTATTTTAACTTCGTATATAATAATTAAATTGTGCTAGAAAGATTTTTTTCTACAGTAGCCGATAACAATAGGGTAAAATCAAGTTTACGTCAGTGAAATAAATCTGTTTTCATATTTTGTTATGTATTGTATTGTATTATTTGCAATGTCTTGATATTTATTGTATTGGCATAATACCAACGACGTAGATATCTCTTCAGCTTATCAAAGCTTTTCTTTTGTTAGGGCGCCTTCTTCTTTAGTCCCTTGTACTTATATGTACCGCTTCACTGTTACTATCTCCTGTCACAAACCCCAGTCATATCAAACCCGCCTCGGCCTACGCTTCTCACTTGGGCGATCGCAGTCGTATTCTGCTAAGAGTTGCTGCATGCGCTTGGGTCGTTTGCTTTTTGAAGTAAAAATGGTTTGTCGAGAACAATCGCTAACAACTTGCAAAATTGAGTTACTTTTGGACAGTGACAGTGACTGACTGTGCGTCTGTGTCCAGTCTGGAAAGATGATGCGCCATGCCAATCATCATTAGAATTATATGATCCATGCCAATATAATTAAACATTTTCAGCTCCGATCAAGCTGTCCATCTTTTGTGCATTGATTCCGTTCAAGATACTAAATCACTACGATTTAGCTTTATCAGGATGATCCATGAAGAATACATTTTCTTACGCATTTAAATAATATTAAGGAAAATAAAATACTGTTACATTTTTAGTAATAATTTTTATATTTTTTACTTTCCCAACGTACTTTGAAAATTTTGAAAAATCATACTTTTCATAGTTTTATATAGATTCAATATCCTAAACGGCTACTTAGAATATTTTAAAAATATTTTTTAATTTGAAAAATAGATTCTTCAAATTCCAACTTTGTAATTGATTTTCATAAAGTATTATGTAGGTTACCTCTTTGCAAGTGGGAAATATTTTTTAAAATTTTGAAAACATACTAAATATAAAAGCAATTTAAACATCAAATGCTGAAACTTCGTTGCTCAGGCTCGGTGGGTGGAGTAAAGAATGAAAATTAGTAGAAAAAATTAATAGAATCATTGCTCAAAATATTACTTAATTTTGCAGAGGAAAAGTGGATACTGTCATACTCAGTTAAGCCCTTTAAATCTCTATCAACAAAGACTTTCAACACTTCGGGGTAGCTGTCATCGCTCGCCGCAGTTAAACCTCCACTGGGGTCAAGCAAATTTGTCTATTTAAAAAGTCGGTACCGCACGGAGTGCTGAAGGAAAAAAACTCGGTCGCTAAAAGGTTAAATGTTATATTCTATGTTATTCTATGTTAAATATATTCTGTGATAAATATTCTATGTAAATTGATTTACACGGGTGTATCTCTGTGCTCGATAATAAAGCTAAATAAGAAATTTATGTATTGACAAGGTTGTATTATATTATTATCAATTACAAGGTGGACATATTGTCCCCGCTCCCTCTCCCGAATTCTTTCTAGCAAGAGAGCTGTACGGACGACCCGAGTGATCGTTCGACGTCACTCGTATGGACACTCGTTCGACGTCACTCGTATGGTACTCGGAAATGGCCAATGGGTCCTCACTATCGTTTTCTGGGATAGTAGTGCTTTGTTTCTTTTCTTTTATCAAGTTTACTTTGCGAAAGATGAACAAACATGAATGATTCTATACATTTACTTCTCATCCAAAATTTTCTGCTTATTGTGTGGTATATTTGGTGTCATATATTGGTGTAATAAAAAGGAACAGAATGTTGAAACTTATTAAATGAATATATTGTTTTGGGGACAAATTTCAACCGCTACATTTTGGTTATGTCTGTGTAGATAATGCCCCGCCCGAGTTCCTACTTGTTGCAAAGAGTAGCGAAATGTGTAAGATAATATTTTATTATGTTCATCTTCCTGGAATAAATGTTCTGTTAAATTGTATTCCTATAGATTTCGTTTCTCATTTTTGTCCCTTTTTTTCTCCCTTACATATAAACTTACACTTACGTGAATATCACTTACATCCACGTTGGCAGGACAAGTTGGAAATGTAAAGCTTGTTCCGGCTGGGGCGGTGTCCCGGTTCTGGAGATAAGTGGAGATGATGCTGACTGACCAGTACGTCGGGGCCAGATCTCAACTTTAAAAGGAGAGAAATAGACCAGAGTCGAGAGATACTACATGTATCACACCAACGGGACTTAGGGTCCTTAGTAGTTGCACGCCCAGAATCTAGAAGTACTCAAGCTGGAAATTATGTCGATACTGCAAGCCATGGTCGATCACTAACCGCCTAACATGCTCAATTAGAGCATTATAATTTATCGCCATATTCCGAGGCATGCACGCGATGAAGTCGGTACTGTCGGCGGCGGGCGAACGCTACGTAAATATCGTATACCTAGGCATGCGCGCGGTGAAATCGGTAGGGGTCGACTGCGGGAAAACACTTTATAAATGTCGTATGTCGAGGCATCAGCGTAGGTTGAAGTCGGTAGTGTCGACGGCGGGCGAACGCTAAACAAATATCGTATGCCTAGGCATGCGAACGCTAAAACAAACATGGTGTGCGTAGGCATGCGGCGGTGAAGTCGATAGGGTCGACGGCGGGCGACACGCTAAATAAATATATGGTATGCCTAGGCATGCGAACGCTAAATAAATATCGTGTGCGTAGGCATGCGAACGCTAAATAAATATCGTATACCTAGGCATGCGAACGCTAAATAAATATCATATGCCTAGGCATGCGAACGCTAAACAAATATCGTATGCCTAGGCTGCGAACGCTAAATGAACATGCGCGTGTGCGTAGGCATGCGCGCGTGAAGTCGGTGCTGTCGGCGGCGGGCGAACGCTAAACAAATATCGTATGCCTAGGCATGCGCGCGGTGAAGTCGGTGCTGTCGGGCGGCGGGCACCTGAAAGCGCAAGTTCCCGGGGAGAGCGAGGACGTGCTGGTGATGCGCTCCATCCTGGACGTGAACCTGCCCAAGTCCTCAACCACGACGTGCCGCTCTTTGAGGGCATCATGAGCGACCTGTCCCGAACGTGGTGCTGCCCGAGACGGACTACCGCGTCTTCAACAACGCCATCTCAGGGGAGCAGGCGCTTGCGGCCGGCTCCCTTCGGATTATCAATCGGTCTGATGTTCAAATTAACTAGTGAAAAGGTCGTAAGAGTAAAAGAACATGTTCATGTCCTTCACATTCACACTGTGATGTGAACCGCAGTTGATGTTGTAGGGTTTACTAAATTCAAGGTTTCAGAAATCCCTCAATATGATTTTTGTAAGAATTAACTCAGTCAATTGACCAAAAACTGTTAGTGCGAGTGAAAAGTCCTGAATTTTGAAATGGACATGATTGTTCCGTGGTACTACCTACTGCACTTATAGTATAAGTCCAACCGTTATACTCACGTTTTTCATCAAATTGTATGCTCTGATTAATATAGCCAAAGTATCGGTGTTTCGAGTTTGAAACACTTCGTTTTTGAGCTTCTGTATCGAGCTTCTGTATCTGAGCGAATCTTCCTAGAATATTTTGACATTTCTTCATTTACAAGAAACGGCAAAATTATTAATGTTCTTTAATATTCTAAAATTATATTTCTCTAACTTAAGAACTTGAAAAATTAAGAACATGTTAAAAGAAAGGTGTGGGCAGCGATATTTGTGCAGCTGGCAAAAGTATGTGGCAAGTATGAATAGCTAGCCGAGACCCTAGCAATAGAAAACTCATACTGGAACGTCTGTGCATTCTGTAGCATACTAGTTACTGTGAAAAATCCATCAAAGTATTTGATTTTATGAAATAA
>JAHLJT010005437.1:23405776-23671012 GCA_031308135.1 Acheta domesticus | reverse complement strand
GCTCAGCGCTACGATGGATTTATTTCATTTGTCATTTTTATTTGCTATCATAACAGTAAAACCTGAACAACTAACTAGGGAGAAGAATAAAAGTGGTCTGCAAAAAATACTTTGTAGAACTGCAAGCTATGTTTCAACTGACGTGCATACTTTGTATTTGCTAAGATCAAACATTGAAACATTTTTGTTTCTCGCTCTTAAGAAGTTAGTTCTTAAGAAGAGATAGTATGTAATACAGCGGGAAAAAGCGGCGACGTTTTGAAAAAAAAACTTTTATTACCTAGCCCTGTTAGCAAAAAAAGTGGATATATCCAGTTGCTAAATTTAGAAAAAAAATCCTCTGACACGTGGTGTTATCCATGTTTTGTGGGTTCTTGATGCCGAAAAATCGACTGATGAACAACGGTAGCGGCCGTTTTTGAGAAAATCTTGTTTTTGTAATTTTTTAAAATATCACGTATTACACGCAATTTTCGCGAAAAACTAGTAAAATTATCAAACAATGTACATGGCCTTAATGGAACAAATCACAATGGAGAACAAATATCACTGAAGGAAAAATCTCAATTTTTAATTTCGCAGTTGTTGAAAGAGGCCGAAGAAAATTGAAAGTTTTGCAATTTTCGAAAACTTAGAGTTAACAGTGAAAATCGTACCTATGTCACCTTTATAAATGGTTTTTACTATATTCTTACAAGATATTTAAAGAAAAAATTTGGTGTCGCTTTTGGGAAAATTTCGAAAATATCTGGAGGGCTTCATGTAAGTACGCTCCAAAATTAAAATATCGCTTTCAAATTCAAGGGGCCGCGAGATCAGTCAGGTCGATTGGGAATATCAATTTTGGAGGGAATTGGCTGAACGGTTTAGTCGCCAGCGTTGTTCACAGACAGAGACGGACAGACGTTTTGCTTTCAATTGGTTTTTCGGTATCAAGGACCCACAAAACGGATTCTTTCTGCACAACGTGTTAGGTATTTTTTGTTAATTTAACAACTGGATTTATCTACTATTTCGTTATCATGGCCCGACAATGAATTTTTTTTCTGCTGAAAATCCGCCGTATTTTCACGCAGCATTACGTAACTTTTCTTCTACTGTACGTGCGTATAGTATACGGGGAAGTAAAAAGAATGATCCATTTTGCGATCCAGGACCTGACAATACAAGTTTTTTCTGCCGAAAAATACCCTGTAGTATTACAAAAGTATCTCTTTACTCGGTAAACGTATGTATTAAAGCGAGAAAATAAAATGCTGAAGCTGCTTTCGCTGCATGTGACGGCGCCAGAGGGGCTGCGTGGTGGCGGGTGCGTGCTCACAGTACGTCTTGGTGATCTCTGGCTGGAAGAAGCTGTTGCCGGTGACGGAGGTGGCGAGGCGCGACAGCGACTGGCGGCCCGAGCCGCCCACGCCCACCAGCAGCGCGTTGCCCGACGGCACCGTCAGCACGCGGCAGATGCGGCACAGGTGCTCCAGCGCGTACCTGCCACACGGCACCAGAGGCACGCAACACTCGGATTGACATGAAATTTCACCACCTGATACAAACACCATGCAAAACCTACATACGCAAATTTTGAAGTGCTGTGGAATATTATAATTAGGGTTTTATAGGCATTTTGTATCAGGACCTTTCGTGACCTTCGCGCTTCCCGCA
Organism: Acheta domesticus; assembly: GCA_031308135.1. Classification (NCBI taxonomy): domain Eukaryota; kingdom Metazoa; phylum Arthropoda; class Insecta; order Orthoptera; family Gryllidae; genus Acheta; species Acheta domesticus. The sequence continues at coordinate 23,669,353 of JAHLJT010005437.1, read as the reverse complement.
GCGGGCGAGCCGTTGCTTCGGCAGCGCTAGGAACGTTACGCGGCGTCAATCAGCCGGTGTCAGATTTCCAAGCGCGTTCGTTCCATCTGAATCTGCAAAGTAAACACCCGTTTTTGTCACCCCGCCTGCCCTCCAAGTAACTGAGACCTTGACGACTGGTCGATATTGCAGGCGCGGTGTAGGAGTAACGTCCGCAGAACCAGCAGCGAGCAGCGATTTCCGCCCTTCTACGGTCGGTATGGTCAAGAAAGATCCCAATACTAATTATCGCTTAACCACTACTTCCAATGCTTCATAGCACGTAAAAATTTGTATGTAGAGGTTTTGAAAGGTGCTGAACAAGCTGGTAAAATCTCAAGTCAATCCGAGTATCCAGCACGGTGAGTGTTGCGTGTGACAGCACAAGTGGACTAACCTACATTCTTTGTGAATGTGAGTTATTCACATTAACTGATAATAATAATGTCATAATTCGATATTAATATCGTATTATGACCCACATTATGACATGTATTATGATATTAACTGATAACGTAATAGAATATTAAATATTGTATTATGTTATCAGTTCATGTCAATAACTCACATTCACAAAGAATGTGTGTTAGTCCGCTTGTGCTCTCAGCGCCCTCATTTATGTCAGGAGTCCTCTAAATTGGTCTTTATGGACGAAGCCGCAAGGTTAACTGTGAGGCGGAGCATTAGCGATACTTTACATTCCGGCGGAGTCCTTAAAGACTAATAGAAGATGAGTCACATACAATGTTTTTTTGTTATTTCTAGTTTATGGCTTATTCAAAATAAACTTTTATCACTTTCATGAGTTAAGAAAAAATTGTCATTACTCTCGGTTTTTCTGTAGCAAGTGTTGGTTGCACTGGATACTTTGTTTGTGATTAAACAGTTGAATGTTTTCTTCTGGTAATGAATGCTGATTGAGAAAAAAAAATCCGGGAATTTCGAAGTATCAGCAGATATTTTCGTGCCAATGATATTCTGAGGAACCTGACAATTCAAGATATAGTTTAATGCATTCTAAATCTGTAAACAACTTATGAAAAAGAGCATGATTGATTTTGTGATTGGCGAACGAAAAGGAATGTTCGAGGCAATAACGAAGAGATTATGCTAGAATTTTTTAACGAACGATCAAAAACATTAAAACCAACAAGTCTCTAGTCATACTTTGGTGCGCTAAAAAAATGTAAAAAAATACATGAGAAGATTAATTATCCACGAAAATTATTAATTCCCTACAATTTGAAATACTGAAGACTATTATAAAGTTATTTAATATTTGAAGAAAAAATCTAAGCTAGTTACACGCCAAAAAAATCAAAAGAGCAAGTAACTAAGTTCTTACAAGAGGCTGACGATCACGTATACATACGTTGTAAGGTCATTCTTGTTTTTGGAGGATTTGGTTCTTGCCGGGGATAAGAACTTGTAAACTTGACCGTGAACAATATACAAGAGAAAGGAACATACTACCGGGTACATATTCCTCTGACAATTATTTACATTTATTCCCAAAAATTGAGTTTTGTGTCAAAGTGATATTTATCTCAAGATTTACAAGCACGGATAAAATCTAAACCCGAAAGTCCGCTAAAATATTTTTAATGGACCCTCGAGCATTTTAATGGCCTTTGATATGGACACGTTCTTAAAGCGTTGTTTAGATGGTTGGTTGCTAAGGGGCTAAGTGCGTGTTTACGAACGTAAATAAAAAAGTATAAAAACGCTTTTGGGGGTAGATTTTCTATTTTTCGACATAATCTTCTTTCAGCTCTATAAATTTTCTAAATGTTCTCCCAACTTCTTTAAGCCGTCCAAAAAGTAGGATTTCGGAAGCTCGTCAAAATAAGCATTTGTTTGGGCGATGACGTCTTCTTTAGAAGTAAATCTTTGTCCCCCAAGCCACTTCTTAAAATTGGGAAATATGAAAGGTCATTAGAGGCCAAGTCTGATGAATATTTTAATAACTCAAATTTTATTTCCATAATTTTGGCCATCCCAACTGCGCAGATGTGCGCCACATTCAAATGCGACAGATTAAGCACACATGCTCTAACCCTTACCTACAGTGTGATTGAGATTATTATTTTGATCCGCAACAAATGTCACTACCGTTTGCGCAAGAATATTACTTTGTCAAGTCCAAGACTTGACCCACGTCTCTCTATGTATGTCGACGCGCTGTCCCTGAATCCGAAGCCATATTTGGGCCACCACATTTCAGTTATTTTAATCGCGAAAAACTACCTTGAAATTTACAATTACAGCTTCAAAGAACATCTGAACGGTGGTGGCGTAATTGTCTTCAGCTTCGTATTCAGTTCGTCGACATTCATAGAGAAACATGTTTCAAGTGTTTAGGACTGACAACTTTTAACTTCCCATATAGTACACATATGTAGAGAAATATATATAGTTTAGGGAAAATTATGTAATCATTGCCGGGCCCTGATAACGAAAAAGTGGATAAATCCAGTTGCTCAATTAAGAAAAAGAAATTCCCTAACGCGTGGTGTATTCAGAATCCCTCTTTTGTGGATCCTTAATACCGAAAAACGAATTGAAAGCAAAACGTCCGTCGGCCGTCCATCCGTCTGCGAACGTTACAAACGTCTAAACCATACGTAGGAAACCCCTGTCAATCTGGGTGGATTCGAAGCTCTAAAATTTGGAAAAGATTCTATAAAATTTAGGGGTACTTTACATGAAGCCCTCCGGACATTTTCAAAATTTTCTCAAAAATGGATCCAAATTTTTCTTTAAATTTCTTATAAGAATAGCGTAAAATACACTCATAAAGGTGGCATAGGTCCTAATTTCACGGTTAACTCTGAATTTTCGAATATTGCTAAATTTTGAATTTTATTCGGCTTCTTTCTACAAGTTCAAAATTATAGAGATTTTTCATTCCAATAAAATTTGTTTTCCATAGTGAGTTCTTTCATTAAACCCATGTACAATTTTTTGAAAATTTTCGTAGTTTTCTGGCAATATTGCGTCCAACATGTGCAATTAAAAAAAAATAACAAAAGCAAGATTGTCGCAAAAACGGCACCATTTTTTCCCTTAAACTTTTAATAGGGATAGTGCGAAATGTACTCTGAGATGCCATACACGTCATTTGGATGTATTCTTTTGTTTTTTGTAAATATTACAATTTTTACTTTTCTCTCATGTGAATATTTACATTAGTGGCAATTTGTTCACATTATTGCGTATATGAATACATGTGATTTAATTAATGTGATATAAAATAAAAACAGGATGTTGGCATATATATAAGAGCAAAACTCCAACAGCGTTGCACTGATCTTCATGAAAGCTAGCACTTCTACATGTTCTTTTCAGCGAGGTTTATGTGTTGTTAATTCTGTTGTAACTCCATTACATGGCGCTACATATTCACTACTTATTCACGTCAAATGCAACCTGAACATATTCGGCAGCGTCTTGAATCTCTATCGTTAAATAACTCCTAAACGAGACGATGTAGGGCCTTAAAAAGCAAAATTTTGAGACCGAACGCCTGAAAGAAACGGTATTCATACTGTAATATACAGAATGAACTCTTCCTGAACATCGTATTACATTTTGCTGATACGGCACTTCCCGATATTACCTCACCAGCTCAGAGAAGTGTAGAATCTGCAAGTCAATGTGAATGAGAGGGACAGAGAGCGTCAGAGACAGACACACACACAGACAGACAGGGACAGGGTTAAGGGAGGGAGGGAGAGACAGTGAGAAACGGAGATAGGAGGGAATGAGGGAGAGACAGTGAGAAACGGAGATAGGAGGGAATGAGGGAGAGACAGTGAGAAACGGAGATAGGAGGGAATGAGGGAGAGACAGTGAGAAACGGAGATAGGAGGGAATGAGGGAGAGACAAATGAGAAACGGAGATAGGAGGGAATGAGGGAGAGACAGTGTGAAATGGAGATAGGAGGGTGATATAAAATTGCAAATTTAGACGCATTGCGAGAGAGTGCGTGCTGTGGCATCCCCACTGACCGGAAGAGCACGATGCTCATCTTGGCCTTGTGCGTGGCGTTGTACTCGTCGAGCGCGTCCTGCGCCACGTCCTGCATCTTCTGCATGGAGGGCACCTGCTCGTAGCGCTTCTCGTCGTCGATGGCGTTCGGGTCCATGAAGTTGCCGAACATCAGGTTGTTCAGGTCCTCCAGCTCCACCTGCAAGTGCATTTGGTTCAAATACCGAATTGGCTCTCTTAAAAATGACGTATCTACACGTCTGGGTACAGTAAACTACCCATTTAAGTTATGCGATCATAACTCATGTTTGCGAAGTGTGGGGATAGATTTTTGCCTTTTAGAGTTAATCTCTCAAATCACGGCCCAGTTGATAAGTGCAGAGCAGTTGGTAGCAGCACTTTTTTCTATTATATAATTTAAGATGAATTTTTAGTTTTGGAAAATTTATTTTCTGTACACTTTATTTTCTTTTTACTTTCTCGCCTTACGAATACTTCGAAAGAAGAGAAAATTATATAATCGTGCGCCGGACAACGGTGAATTTTCATCAGAGAAACCCCTATAGCAGGCGTCTGGTAACAAAAAAAGTGGATAAATTCGATTGTTAAATTTAGAAAAAAGATCCTCTTACTCGCGGCGTAGCCAAAATCCATGATTTGTTGCTTCTTGATACTGAAAAATCGATTGACGGCAAAGCGTTCATCTGTCCGACTGACCGACTGTGGTCAACGCTCGCACCTAAACCGTTCAGCCGATTTTCTTCAAAATTGATATTTCCCAATCAGTATGGATGATGTCAAGCCTCCTGGAATTTGAAACCGATACTTCCATTTTGTGGGGTACTTTACATGAAGCTTTGGGGTATATGGCTTACATGGGGTACTTTACATTTTCAAAGTTTTCAAAAAAATGGCTCCAATTTTTTTATTAAATTTTGTTGTTCAAGGACGTTTCAGAGAATGATGTCGGTATCATTTTCGTTGATATCCCCAATTTTTCGAAAATTGAAAAAAATCATTTCAATACTGCAAAATTGAAGGTAGAGATTTTTGCCTCAGACGAAGTCGGTTGTACAAAATTAGCTCTTTAAATAAGGGCCATGTACAATTTTTTCAAAAAAACGAATAGTTTTTGCGTAAATTGCGCTTCAAATTTACAAAAAACATTTTCTCAAGAACCTTTCCAAATTTTTTTAATTGAATTTTCTTCACTGATGTATTGATCGGACAGGAATTACTTTTTTAATTGCCAACAAAAAGTAGATTTAAATCTACAAAATTGTAGATAGAGATTTTTACCTCAGGCAAAGTCTGTTGTAAAATATTAATCTTCAAAAACGGTTGTGTAGAATTATCTGAAAAACGAGTCGTTTTTTCGTAATTTTTGCTTCAAATTTACAAAAGAAATTTTTCTCAGAAACCACAGCAATTTTTTTTATTTTCTCCACAGGTATAATAAGGGAGGGTAAATAAATAAATAAATAAACTAATGTTGCTAAACAATGGCACAGGGTTTCTCGAAGTAGTTATTTTTCTAATCTCGTTCGTCGGATATAGGATTTTGATTAAGCCCTTCACCGCTGCCTTTCTTTGTCGCCCAAAATACTTTTGTTTTTTGCATGTTGACAATTACCGGCTTCCTATTGTTAGAGCTGACACAGACTAACTTATAAGTACTCTACGTTTTGACGTTACTTATAAGTACTCTATTCACAGCTAGCTCCAGTGGTCAAGGTGGTTAGGACGTATTGGGACACAGCGCTTCAATTCGAAAGAAGTGTGGTTCTAGTCCCACACTTTTAATTTGATGAATGTTTTGTTGTAGAAAAACCATTGAAGAGTGTTAAAACTGTATTGAAAATCATTTCTAGTACTCTACTCACTAATAGAATCAACGCAGATAAATATACAGGACGTGTCCCTGTTTTCACAAATTGCATCTTTTAAACAATTTTTCAACTCAGTTATTCGATTTCTGAAACGTAGGTCATGTCAAATCAATCGTCTTGTGTGCATCTGTATGAACCGATTTAAGTAAAATGATGTGTATTCAAACATTAAATTGAAATACAATTTAACCACAACGCATGCGGTCAACTTACATATCTCTAACCGTTCCAAAATTATTATTTCTTTCTCGCCTTACAAATAGTTTGGAAAACGAGCATATTATGTAATCGTGTGCTGGAAAACGATCTTTCCAGCGCCCTGCGCGTGTGTGAGGTAGTGGTATCAGCGCCAGCACATTAACCCTGGGGTACTATGTTCAGGTGTCGGAATGAAAAAATAACTTGCTGGTTGAAAACACTTTTACTGTTTTATGTAGGTGTATGTTATGGCGGGGCATTTTAAATAATTGAAAAATATATGTGCTTTGGTAGCACTCCGTATTGAACGTGACGTTTTGAATATGAATGGGAAAGGAAAAAATTATCAAAGGTGGAATTTTTTTTATACTTTGCACTGAATTATTTGTTGTTATATCTTACGCGAGCAAACGAACATTTACGTGTTTATGGCTTTGCCCGAGATCTGTCCATGCCCGCTTATGTGGCTTAGTGGCATGAATGTTAGCAAGTTAAATCTGTGAATTTGGGATCGCATCTTGGGGCGAAAGAACATTTGCTGGTTTATGTAGTAGTATAATATTTTGGAGCATATGGGGAGAATGTGAGAAAGTATGTGCGTTGGTAGCACCACTTGTTTCTTTCTGCATTAAATTTTGTACGAGTATTTTACATCATTTAGCCGTAAATATTCCGAGAGTGTTCTATAAACTGTATGAAATACCATACGGTTCATAATCATACAGTTCATAATAATAAAATATTATAGTTCACACAATCCCGCTTCTTGGCTCACCTGTCATTCTTCTTGGAGTTTTATTAGCCGATTTCCTTTAGTTTCCATTTTTCAATTTCCAGAAGAATATTATTTATTGTCTGGGTGGAATTCCGGTGTGGAAAACAATTATACTACTTGAAACCGACATTTTGCCGACACTGTAAATTGTTTCAATAGTATTTTCATGTGATGAAAATTTATTTCAACCTTCGTTTCTCCCATGTCTAGCTTTGTTCAAATATGTTCTTACCGTATCTGCCATCGTAGTAGTTGTTAATGTTATACTCACGTTCAAAAATTCCCCAAACCCAATGGTCTTGTATCTTACCTCCATACGGCATATGAACACGTATCATTGCAATTCTAAAATTATAATCGCCGTAAAAAATGCTTGCAGGTATGAGTTATGGAAATAATTAGAATTTTACACTTCTTTACTCATCTACACAAAAACGCTCATAAATGATCACTTACTGGCTGTTCTTCTGTATTATTCTCTAATTCTAATATAAGATCATTCTCAATTATTTCTGAAAATTCTGTCGCAAAAAACACACTACAAATACATTAGATTCCTCTCCAGGTTTGCTTAGCACTTCCATATTTTTGACCCCAAATTTTTGAAGAATTTAAAAAATCCACACTCAGTCTAATTTGTGTTCACTTCTAGTTCTGCAATTGCTCTATTCATCGTTTTGTACGCAAATCTATATAAACGTCAAAAGGTGGCTGTTTTTTTATGCGAATAAGGTGTAAAGTTTTATGTATTAAGTTTAATAAGAATAAGTGTTAGTCAACTTTCATTTGAAAATTGGTCTGTCCACACTTAACAACGTAAATGTGGGAAATCAAGCGTAAGAAAGTTCATTCATTCTCTACCATAACTCACAGATTTGTTTTCTCCGTATACACTTGAAGCAAATTTATTTAAAAAAATACGGTAATACGGATGAAAAGGAAATAAAACCTATCGCCCGATTCACTTGGTAATTCACTTGTTCATTTAAAGATGGCGATATTCAGTGTTATTATCCTAATGAAAGATAATTATGGCGTCGTCGTGGAGCGATTATGCCTCTCGGTTCTGGATTTAACCAACGCCACCCTCATAGATCTATTTAGGTGGCGTTGGTTTATTTTCCCGGCATACTCATTAAGATTCCAGCACCAAAATATGCTAAAGTTTGGAAATTTGTTCTAATCTTATGGTCGGAAATGAAAATAAATTATCAGTTCCCTGCCAGGAGATCGAGACACGTCGAACGTCACCTCGATTAGTGTGATTAGTGTGATTAGATGAGAAGTGTTTAAGTGAGTGACAGATCCGCACACAAGCCCACTCGAATTTACTCAAATACTCTATTGGAATGTTTCAGAGAACATTTTTACTTTCCCGTATACGTACGCATACACGGAGTGATATATGTAGTATAGGGAAAGTTATATAATGCTGCGCGAAAAAATGGCCAATTTTCGGCGAAAAAAAAATTAATCGCCGGGCCGTGAAAAATAAAAAGTGAATAAAACCAGTTGCTAAATTAAGAAAAAAAATCCCCTAACACGTGCTGTAGCCAGAAACCCTGTTTTGTGGCTCCTTGATACCGAAAAACCAATTGAAAGGAAAACGTCCGTCTGTCTGTCTGTCCGTCCGTCCGTCTGTCCGTGTGTGAACACTGCCCAACCGCCTAAACCATAGTACGATTTCTTCCAAAATGGGACCCGGTCGATCTGATTCTAGTCAAAGCTTTGAGATTTTGAAAAAGATTCTTCAAAATTTGATGGGTACTTTATATGAAGCCCCCCGGGGATTTTAAAAATTTTCTCAAAAACGGATCCAAATTTTTTCTTTAAATTTCTTGTATGAATAGAGTAAAATACACTTATTAACATGGCATAGGTCCGATTTTCACGGATAACTTTGAATTTTCGAAAATTGCAAAAGTTTGAATTTTTTCCGCCTCTTCCTATAACTACAAAATTAAAGATAGAGATTTTTCATTCAAATAAAATTGCTTCTCCAAAGTGAGTTCTTTCCTAAAGGTCATGTACATTTTTTTGAAACGTTTAGTACTTTTCACGCAATATTGCGTGCAATATTTACAATTTTAAAAAATTACGAAAACACGATTTTCTCATAAACGCATCGAAATTTCATTCTTTAAACTTTTGGTAGGGATAGTGCCTACTGTATTCTACGAGATGACATAAACGTAAAGTTGCTCTATTACTTTGTTTTTTCAAAAATGACAAAAATGAAATTATTTTGAATTCTATGTCACGTTGTTAATAAATACATTAGCAGCAATTTGCTCACATTATTATTTTCACGAGTGCATGTGCTTTAAATAATGTCAAATAAATTTTCTCGAAAAAAACAACAGTTTTCTTTGAGAACTTCATAATTCCGCATTTTCAGGAGCACTCAAACGCCATTTTCTCATAAAAAGCTTCAATTTTTTTAAACAGATAGTGTTAATTGCACTATTTTATATGACGTAAAGTTTATTTTGGGGTATTTTTTGTTTTTTTCAAAAATTACATAAATGTAATTTTTATGAATGATCTCTCGCAGTGTTAATATGCACCATACAGGTAATTTGTAAACACCATTTTATTTGTAAGTTGATGTACCTCAACTGACTTCTGTTGAATCTTTTGAAAACTCATTCAAAACATTTTCTGTGAAAAAGAGCTTGGAATTTGGAATTTGTAGTCGCGTTAAACGCCATTTTCTTAAAAACAGCTCCATATTTTTCAGAGGAAATTGCCATTTAGGACGAGGTATTCTTTAATATTATTAAAATAATATTTTAGTCTACTATTAGGAAAGGGAAAAAAACTGAGAAAGAGTAAAAAATGTATTTGGGCGGCGATAAATGGCAGATGGAAAAAATATGGGGCAAGTGGGAATAGCTAGCCGAGACCAAAATAAATAGAAAGCGAATATGGGAAAGTCTGTGCAATTCTGTAGTTCCAACTGAGGTGAGGTGCCGACCTTGTCCTTGCCAGTGATGTCCTTGAAGACGGCGTCCATGTTCTCCTTGAAACAGTTGGAGAGCGCAGAGCGCACGCGCTCCAGCGCCCACGTGCGGTCCTCGTCGTCCACCAGGCGGTCGCTGAAGACGCGCAGGGTCTCGTGGATGAACAGCCTGCGCACAGGGACACGCGCTCAAATCAACGCTCACTAGCACGCACCTCGCTCAAATCAACGCTCACTAGTACTCACTCGCTCAAATCAACGCTCACTAGTACTCACTCGCTCAAATCAACGCTCACTAGCACGCACTCGCTCTAATCAATGCTCACTAGTACTCACTTGCTGTAATCAACGATCACTAGCACGCACTCGCTCAAATCAATGCTCTCCAGCACGCCCACGCTCATATCAACACGCACAGGAAATATGCTAGCTCTAATCAACGCAAACAAGCCCACAGTGCCTCAATCAACCCTCCAGCACGCATCAACTCTCAAAATCATGCACGAGCCACTAGTTCTAACCAACGCAAAACTAGCACCGCTCAAATCAACGGAAACTAGCACCCTTAAATCGACGCACATTAGCATGCACTCGCTCAAATAACGCGCAAGAGGAAACACGCTTGTACTAATTAATGAATATTTTGTTGAGTAGTCCGTGAGGAGACAATACATTAGTTAATGCCTGAGTTTACGTGGGGAGACACAGGCTCACTCGTCCGTCTGACCACGCAAATTTCGCTACGACTCTTTCACCATCTTGCGAAGAAAGAACATCACCTTGGATTTATCATCTTGGGCAACGAGACAGGCGATTTGAATTAGGTTCAAAGGCTTCTTTTATTTTACATAGAGTAAAACTACAAAATGGGACATGCGCTTTTACCTCCCTTTCCAAGGAAGGGGTACGAGGGATTTTTCTTCACTTACAAATTTGCAGCTTAGGTCAGGTTTGAACCCTTGATTGGAAACATGGATACAATAGCCCGATTCGCTAAACGTTATACCAGCGAACCCGCGTGGTGCGTTCCATGAAAACTATAACTAGTGGTGCTACAACAGCACTTACTTTCCCGTATTAGAGGAAACAGCTAAGTAGTACTGTAACATTGCATTTAAAGAAAAAAATTGGAGTAGTTTTTAACAAAATTTTGAAAATGGGGGGCTAATGTAAATAATCTCCAAATATTGAAGAAAGTTTTTCAAAATCGCGGCGCCTCGAGAGGAACCACATCGACCGGGGAATATTCATTTTGGTTGTAAACTTATGGTTTAGGCGCTAGTGTTGTTCACACACTGACGGACAGACGGACCGACGGGCCGTCGGACCGACGAACCGACGGACAGACAGACAGTCGGACAGACGGACAGACGGACAGATGGACAGACGAACAAACGGACAGATGGACAGACGGAGAGATAGACGGACAGACGGATGTTTTCCTTTCAATTGTTTTTTCGGTATGAAGGACCCACAAAATCGGGATTCTGGCTACACCACGTGTTATGGCATCTTTTTCTTAATTTAGCAACTGATTTTATCCACTTTTCCGTTATCAGGGCTCAGCAATTAATTTTATGTACCGTGTTTTGGCGCAGCATCACACAACTCTCCCTACAGAAAGTAAGTAACTCACTTGGGGAAGATGGTCTTGTTGTCGTCGTAGGACTCCTTGCGCACGAGCGAGCAGCCCTGGATGACGCGCGAGAAGTCGCGCAGGTTGAAGATGTAGTGCGACTTGGCGGGCGTGGGGCGCAGGCTGCTCACGGCCGCCACGTAGATCTCCAGGGTGCCGTTCACGATGCTCTGCACCGCGCCGAACACGTCCGTGGAGAAGCCCCGCCGCTGCGCACCGCAAACGAGCCCGGCGGCCCCTGCTCTCATCCGCACGCTTAGAGGTGCCTCCGACCGACACCGGGCGAAGGCCACCGCGCGCGATCATTCCTACCTCTTCCTTGTCCTGTCCTCACTCCTTAACACTTACTTGCATTATACTTCCACACATTTCGGGAAACCAAACGCGAGCTTACAGCTTGTCGCGGTTGGGGTGGTGACCCTTTCTGGGAGATACCTGGGGGTCGAAATCCCCCACAAGCTGACATGAAGTCAGCGCCGGATCCCATCATCCAGAGGGAGAGACACCGGCACCTCCAAGACGGGACTAGCCCCGAAACGTCAACCAATCAATCAAACCTACACGTGGAGCTGAGATCGCCAAGGTGGACTACGTGGGCTAACTGGAGGGAGAGCTCCAGCGACCGGCTGCTCTGATCGGCAGTTTGCGCCACCGACACCACGTGAATACCAATGCAAAGCTCTGAGGCCCACTGACCGCGGATCGCCCACGATCTTTCCTTTTCCTTGTCCTCTCCTCACTCCTTACACTCACATGTACTATACATCCACACACTTCGGGAGGCTACACGAGAGCTTACAGCTTGCCCCAGGGTCGTGCTCTGTTGTGGGAGATACCCAGACGGGGAAATCCCCCAATGGCCGGATCTCCAGCGCTGACCGGCACCTCCGTTAATACTTTATTTTGCGTGATGAGACTCGGGCCATCAGGCCCGCTCGTCCGTCTTCCGTCGTACGCTCCACTTCTTTCGGCATGAGTATCTTTTACTTACAGTAAATCTACGATAGCCGGCTTTACTTCTCCTCCGAAAGAAGGCATACAAAAGATTTTTTCGCCCTTAAATATCCACGGCTTCGAACAGGGTTGTACCGATGCGCACACTAACCGTTATACCAGCGAACGCGCGAAGTTATACCACCGAACTAGTAACACACACACAGCACTGAAGGGACTAACGACAAATTCGGCGGCCCAGAAACGTTACTCAATCAATCAAACCAACCCGTGGAGCTGAGATCAACAAGGGGAACTCTCCTCGGCACTCTAAGCTCGAAAGGCTGCGAGTTCGAATCTCGCCTCTGGCATGAATGTTTATATTAAGGTTGGCGCTTTGCCAAGCCACAATAAATATTTTTAAACACTCTTGACCTAAAGTATTCAGTGGCGTGAGGTTAGGACGCTGGGGTAAGTGACCAGGGTGTGAAAGAGGCTGAAACTGTGAGCACTGAGGTCGGTGTAAGTCTTAACGGGTAAGCAGACGTTGGAAGATCAAAGATAAAGTTGAATATTTATGTAGGTATGTACAATTAATTTCTCTTTCTACATTACTTTGCAGGGAGGAACAGTAAAAAATATTCGAATAAGTTTAATAAGAAGATCTCGAATACTGGCCGCAAAATCCGAGTTTAATATTATTTTCTGCTGTAGTTCCTCACACACGTGAGCATCAAGGTCTATTAGTGCTGCTCTAAAGATGTTAAGATTGGATGGAGAGGTAATAATCATGACGGAAAGATATAGATGAGCTTTTGCGCATCGTTTCCGACTTTACCCACCGAGTTTCTCACACCACTTTGCGTCGCGATATTAGCGGGAATTTTAAATGCAATAATCTTGGCAGTCTTGTTTCATCCATTCTTTATAAGCGCTGCAACCACTTTCTCCTGGTTATTTTCATTGTTTCATCATTTCATTATTTCGGCTATTTAAATTCAATTCTCGCCTAATTTCTTCATTTATTATCTGGTCTTCTAAGATGCAGTCTTTTGTTTTTCGAAGGAACCCCATCTCTAAGCTCTGAATTTTGTTTACTCTTTTCTGCGTTAGAACCCAGCACTCACTGCAATATCGGGAGAGCTAAAGTTTTATTACAATTAATCCAAGTATCTTTTCGGGTCTTGTTTTTAAGAGTCATGTATATGGTCTCACGGGTACATTGAAATCGTGCTAATTTTTTGTCAATATCTTTTTGTCCCTCTTTCACATCCTAAGTAATTAAAATTTAGAACTTGTTCTAATCTTGTATCGTTTAGAATTATTTTTGAAGGGAAAATATCTTTCCCAAAAATGCTAATATTTGATTTTTGTCTTTTTATATGATTAGGTTGTAAATGCTGCATAGCTGATTTAAGTGGTGCAGGCATATTTTAGATCCTTTTCTGTTTCTTGAATTATGACAGCATCATCTGCATCAAATAAAAGGTTTAAAATATTTTTCCTTGTTAATTTTATTCCTGTTCTAATATTTTGTTTCCATCTCAGATACATGTCATTTACATCTATGTTGAAAAGTGGCGGCGACATTGAGCATCCTTGTCGGACGCCTTTGTTAATTAAAGTCTCTTAAAATCTCTTAATAATTATTTTTAATTACAGTACATACTTTTAATTGTTTCTATTAGATGACTAGGATAGTCATAATTTTCCAGAATGTCCCAAAGTTTCCTTCTATCAACATTGTCAAAGGCTTTAACGAAATCAATAAATGCCTTATGCGTTTGTAGATTGAATTATCTTCGTTTCTCCATGGTTTACTGCAGAACAAATACATTGTCAGTATTGCTTTTCGAAAACCAGTTTGTTCTTCATCCACTGTCAAGTCTGCTATTTTTGGGAGTCTTTTCGTTTAAATTCTGGCATATACCTTACATGTTGAATTAAGCAGGCTAATACCTCTATGGTTCTCTGGTGTTTTACGATCTTTCTTAAATATTGATACCACTTCAGCCGCTTTCCAATCTACTGGTATCCGTTTAGATTGCCAGCATTGGTTCATTAAATTTTGTAATCTTCAATGCAGGAGTGGATCGCCAAATTTTAGAAGTTCATCATTAATTTTGTCTGTTCCAGTAGCCTTTCTATTCTTTAGTTCTTTTAAAGATTCTTGTAGCTCTTGTATTGTGATTGGGTCAGTGCTGTTGTTCTTTTCTCCTTCTTTACATTCCGATCTTTCATCATCTTTTTGTCCATCGTACCCTAGTTGTTTATAACGATCGATCCACTCTTCTTTCTTCACAACATTGGTCATTATTGTATCTCTTTCTGTGTTGTTCAGATGTTTCATTATATTATATGCGGCATTATGTCTGCCATGTATGTCATTCTCAATTTTACTTATGAATTTATCCCAGGATTTATCCCAGGATTTCTGCTGAGCTTCTTTGACTATATCCTTTGCTCTGTTCCGTGCTATTTTATAGTTTTCTCGGGTTATTTCATTGTTCTGTTGAAGCCATTTTTAAATATTTTTCCTGTTTGACTTTGCTTCTACAATTTCTTTGTTCCAGATTCTTAAGCGTTTATTGCTTCTAATCTTTTTCTTTATGCCAAGTGCTTCCGTTGCAGCTTTTTTATGTTAATCTTTATGTTTTCCCACTCGTTCTCGAGATCATCCTCTGTTGGGACGTTCGTTAAATACTATCGTAGTCTCTTCTGGTACAAGCTTCTCATGCTCTCTTCTTGCAGAAGATACACTATGAATACTTCTTGGGATTGTGCTTTCTTGTTGATGTTTTCCATATTTTCCAAAGTGAGAATTTTGCTATCACTATGTAATGGTCAGTGTACAAATCGCATCCTCGGTAAGCTTGTACATCCTTCAGCTGTGCCCGTATTTTATTAGTGGTTATAATAATCAATTATTGATCTACATCCTCGGGCACACCACGTGTATTTGTTTATGTCTCTTTTTCTAAGGAAAGTATATTGTAATTTTTAAATTGTTGGTGGAAGCAAATGTTCTCAGCTCTGTACCAGTTTCATTGAAATGTTGTTCGCCCTGATTTCCGACAATTCCTGGGAAAGATATAATACCTACTCTGGCATTAAAATCACTACATTTTATAAGACTATCGTTCTTATTCACATTATCGATTTGCTGTTGTTGCTGGTTGTATAAGTTTCGGTTTCTTCCTGCCTTCCGACTTGAAGCATTCTGCCCTGCTTGTTTTCTCTCGGGAGCTCTCCCCTTCGGCTATGGGTTCCATCTTCCCCTCGAGGCGCCTCATGCCATCTTCTCTGAAGATACCTTCGGGTCCTCTTCTGATGTTGACTTCTTCCGGCGTTGGGGTGCTCGTCTGACCCTTCCCCTTCGACCTGTCTGGCAAGGGAGGCCCTACCAGTAGCTACGCTACCGCCGGCATAGCCATCAGGTTCACGGGGGGTACACAAGCTCAAGGTCTTGTACTCCCTAGGCGAAGTCACGCATAACTCTCTAGATTATAAGCTTCTTAACTGAAATTTGGTAAATATGTCAGGAGTCAGATTTAATTCTGCATCTACGAAGAAAACAAAAGATATTTTAAATTTTGGAGATACTTGACATAAAGCCCCTTTGATGGAAAATGGTGGATATTTTTTTCTTGATTTCGTTTTGGCTCATAAAGTAGAAAGCACATTTATAAGTACGATATAGTTCCGATTTTCATTACCTGAAACATTTAGAAAATTTCAAAACTATTTGTTTTTAAAAACATAGTTTTCGTTTCCAAAGAAGTTTCAGCTTTCCAATCAACCAAATTTCGTATTTTTGTCTCAAATGAAGGGAAATGAACTCCAGATGTTTTATCACTCACTATCTTTAACCTGTTATGTAATATAAACATTAATTTTAATAATATGAAAATAATGGAATTAACGATTATCTACAGTCATTTGTTTATTATTTCACTGTAGTATGAGTTTTATTCCCTCCATCGAAAGCATCCTACATTTCCTCTTCGCAAAAATATCTTAGTGTAAGTTTAATGTTAGAAAAGTTATTTGCATTTTTTTAAGTTCGAAGAGTGTTTTTAATACAAATGTTATTATTGAAGTATTGTTGAGTTGTATGTTTACTCAATATCCAGCAATCCTTTGATCCATGTGTCCATTCACGAAAATAATTCAGAGATTCTAGCATAAATACCGGGTGTTACCCGGGCTGATAGTAACATTAAAGTAATTATCAAAATGAGTAGATAAAGAGGGGTATTATTGCATGAGTGCTATGTTCAAGAAAACTAGCGACGGTAGGACCGAGGTTTTTTTATACGAGTGTAATTATACCCCTTTATCCATATGTGACGTTTCAAATTGTTCTGTAAATGGAGGTTTCTGTAAATGGAGGTTACTACATATTACTGATAAAATATTAGAAGATTCTGACAAAGTCATGAAGACATTACTTCTCATGAAATGTAAAGACAGGTATGAGAAAGAATACGTGTAACATAATATTGGTAAATAAAAATTAAAGGTGCCACAACAGCACATACTTTCCTGCGTTACAGGAAACAGCTACAACATATTGAAATACTGCATTTTAATATGTATTTCATTATGTTAACTAGTGGTGCTGCAGAAGGGCACAGACTTTTCCGTATTAGTTTTCCATTTCCTTGGGTCTTCGCTAGCTTCTAATTGATTTTGTTTTTCTGTTATGATTGATGTTCCCAGATACCTTCCCTGAGCGCGTAAAGGAGATTTTTTTATGTACTCTGGTTATTTTCGTTTTCTAATGCGAGAAAACATAAATCACCATATTCTATTACTATCTTTTAAGTGTATTTAATGTCTATCCATTGTCGTCGCACATGTTAATCAGCGAGGATTGGTACAGGTCTTCCGAGGGAAGCTTCGGCGGTTCGTGTCCTGGTCGCGGAATATTATTTGTCAGAATTCTCTGTTGTCATAGGAAATAATAGATATTTCTGTGAACTTTATTTAAAACCATGTGAAATTATTTGAATAACAAATATTGTTAATGACGATAACTACTGGAAGTGTCTGTATATATTTGTTCAAATTTTTAGCTTTTAACAATTTTTTTACGTCTCTTCTTGGATTTGTAAAGCGTATGTACCATCGTATCAATTGTTTCTTTATCATGGCACCAAATGGCACCAAAAGCTGACAGGTCACCTAAAGCTGACATGGAAGAATAATTGTTAATGAAGTAAAGTTTCTAGAGCTTCAGATGGTTCGCCAACAGATAGCAGTAGTAGTCAAGGTCTTAGTTAGAGGTCGCCATCTTAATTAGGTTCAATCATGTGTTGTAGCTCATGTTTGATGGACATGTGTTTTGGCTTGTGTACATAAGAAGGTAATCCAGCGACATCCTTAAGAATTTTTTAAGAAAGGTATCTTTGTTCAGTAGTTTGTAATATGAAATTCCTGTGTTTAATGGTATTGGTGTGTTATGATATTAACACGGAGGGAATTAGGAAGTGTTTCATGTATTTATAACCTTGTTTTAGTTTAGAGCATGAATGTTAGAGGGGTTGTCATGTTTAGGTTCTCAAAAAATTGGTTGCACCTAAGAATGACAGTGGTGTCAACTTTAGGTTCTGATAATGATTTTGTTTTTTTTTTTATGTTGTGTTAACAAGCCGAAAATGGCATGAATAATGGTATGAATTTGAATAGTCTAATGTCTCTGGAACCTTAAGCTGACAGTGAGTGTCATCCTTAGGTTCCTTTGTATGTCATCTTTAGGAAACATTTTTCATTAATGCATTCTTTTTACAAATTTAGATATGGCACCCACAAAGATTCTGCAATACACAAAAGACTCACTGGTGAATGCAATAGATGCTGTGAACAGAGGAAGGAGTTACAATGCAGCAGCAAAGGAGTTTGGAATACCAAGGGCAACGCTTATGGCCAAGCATAAGGGACAAATTTCACTAGACAAAAGTATTGGGGCTCCAACCATCTTTTCTCCTGAGGATGAAGAAAGACTTGTTAACTGGGTATTGCTATTGCAGAAGACAGGTTTTCCAGTTTCCAAAGCTTCCTTTTTACATTCAGTGAGAAAGTTGGCAATTGAAAAAAAGCTACCTGTAAAGGAGTCCTTTCCCAGCAAAAAATGGTATCATGGATTTTTAAAGCGTCATGATAATTTAAGTATCAGAATATGTCAGAATCTCACAACTGCAAGACAGCAGGTTTCAAAAGAAAAAAATATTTAAATGGTTTGAAGAAGTAAAAAGTTATTTTGAAGAAAATGGTCTTGTGGCAATTCTCGAAAATCCAAGAAGAGTATTTAATGCAGATGAAACTGCTTTCTTTTTAAATCCCAAAGGAGGGAAAGTACCAGCAGAAAGAGGCTCTAAAACCATTTACCAGGGAGCAGGAAATGATGAGAAAGAAAACGTGACTTCCTTGATTTCTGGAAATGCTGCTGGGAAGTTAGCACCACCAATGGTAGTTTACAGATACACTCGCATTCCAGCTGCAATAGCCAGTGAAGTTCCTGATGACTGGGCTATTGGTCGGTCTGAAAGCAGATGGATGAATCATGAACTATTTTACGAGTATGTGACAAATATATTTTACCCTTGGTTACTTCAAAATCAAATTGTGATGACAGTAGTTGTGTTTTTAGATGGACATACTTCTCATATCTCTTTGCCACTCTCCCAGTTTTGCTGAGAAAAAGGGATTGAGCTTGTGGCATTACATCCCGATTCTACACATCTAACTCAACCTATGGATGTATCTGTGTTCTATATACTCAAAGATGCCTGGAGGCAGAGGGTACAAGAATGGAGAATGGAAAATGGGGATATGAAAAGGCAAGACTTTGCCAGAAATCTAAAGCTCATTTTATCCAAGGTAACTCCTCAATTGCTGCAGAATGGCTTTCGAAGATGTGGATTATATCCATGGGATGCAACTGCTGTTCAAGTTCCTGACACAAGACTTAATGGAACAACTAATACTATACCTCTTGAAAGCAGAACAGTATCACATTTAAATTGGTTGGAAGACCAAATTGGCTATGAAAAGTTGCAAAGGTTTGAAAATAATCAAGGCAGCTGGAAATGTTGTGTGGAAGATCTATCTTTATATAACCTCTGGAAAAGTGTGGAATTTCCACAAACTATTTCTAGGACTAGCCCATAAAACATTATCGAAACGTCATCATGTAGAACTACACCAACCAAGACTGAAAATTCTTTTCCTTCAACTATGAACTTCAACTGTGATGACATTACATAACAAACATTACATAACTCTACACCAGTAAGGGCAATATTTTCCCTTGATGCTAATGAAATACCTTCAACTTGTTTTAAGGAGTCAGATACTCCGTTAAACAGCTCAGATTTAATTCCTTCACCGTTTAAACGCGCACTATTTTGGCCCAAAGAAAAGAAAATTAACTTGCTTAAGAGAAAAAGGGAAAAATACCGGCAGTAATAACTTCACCCCAAATGAGAGAATATCTGATGAAAAAGGAAGAAATAAAAGCTAATAAAGAGAAGGCCAAAGAAGAAAGGAAAGCTGCAAGAGAAGAAAAAAAGAAAACAATGTTGAAGAAAGGAAGCAAGATAAAATAATTACAAATACAGGAAGAATCTGAGAGTTCAGATGAAAGTGATATTAACTTAATGGTTTCAGATATAGAGTTGAGTGAAGATTCTGATGGAATGAGTGTGGAAACTGCCTGTGAAAAATATCTGAAAGAAGGTGATTTCATATTGACAGAATTTACAGGAGGGAAAAGAAATACAACAAAATTTATTTATCTTTGTGTTGTGCAGGAGAAATTAGAAGGAAATGAAATTAGAGCCATGGGATTAAAGAGTGTTGATGCAAATAGAAAGATTTTCGTAGCTGATGAGAAAGATATATGTGAAGTAACATTCAGTCAAGTTGTAGGGCTTGTGCCAACTCCAGATGTATCCACTAGAGGTGAGAGAGTTAGATATGTATTCAGTAAAACACTCAATGTAAAAGAAAAATAACTGAGGTATCTGTATATAACTTTGTGTATCTGAACAGATCTCATGTTCTGTACATGTTCTTTTCTATAATATTAGTTAACAAGAAAAATAAAATTGATTTAGAAACTATTATATTAATATTGTATAGAAATTCTTTCATTTATTTTCAAAAATAACTGTTTCAGTAATAAAAATAATTTACTAAATCAAATTTGTGTTTTTTTTCTTCATGACATCTTTAGGTTCCTCACATGTCAGCTTTAAAAACCAATAGTAATCAAGCTGTCAGGTTTAGGTGACGTAGTACAATGGTAGTTTTTCTTTTTTTTTAAAAAAAGTATTGAAAAATTAAATTACTTATGATCAAGGGAGGTATATAAACCCACCAAGAATCCAACTAAACTTGGAGAGAAAACTTTTTGTACATATTGAGATTAAATCATCCAGTTGAAAGCAATTTTTTTCTAAACCTGTCAGCTTTTGGTGCCGTTCCTGACCATTTTATAGGTCGGTTCCATTCTTTAATGGCTCTGTTCCACCCATGCCGGCCGTGATAGTGTGCCTAGTGGTATAAGTACAGGTTCGTTAATTTTGAGTATCGGATTTCGGGGCTCGGTACGGAAAACGTTTGCTGGTAGAATAACTTCTGTTGGCTTATGCGTTAGTGGAATAGCATTAAGGACCATATAGAAGCAAAGCGAGAAAGTATTACGTTGGAAGCACCACTAGTTTCTTTAAACTTTTGGTAAGGATAGTGGTAAATGTGCTCTATCAGATGACATAAAAGCCATAATGCTCCTATAGGTTGGTTTTTTTCAAAAATTATAAAAATGTAAATTTTTTCACATGTTCTCACGTCGATAATAATTACATTAGCGGCGATTTTTTCACATTATTATATTTACGAGTACATGTGCTTAAATAATGTCAAGTAAAGTTTTTCGAAAACACAACCGTTTTCTGTGAAAAGTAGCTCAAAATTTCGCATTTTCGGAAACGCTCAAACACCATTTTTTCATATATGGCTGCATTTTTTTCTTGAAACTTTTGTAACCGATAGTGCGAATTACACTCTTTAGTATAGCGTAAAGTTTATTTTGAGTATTTTTTTCAAAAATTATATAATTGTATTTTTTTTTTTGAAAGATCTCTCACATCTTTAATATTCACAGTACCCAGCAATTTGTAAAGATTATTATATTTGTGAGTGTAAGTGCTGCAAATAACATCAAATAAAGTATTTCGAAAACTCAAACATTTTCGGTGAAAATGAGCTTCAAATTTCGCAATTTTAGTAGCACTAAAACCCCATTTTCTCTGAAACGGCCCATAATTTTAAAAAGAAAATTGTCATTTTATGACTATGTTTTTGTGTTCTTTAATATCCTAAAAGTAATATTTTCTTAACTTATATTTTTAAGTAGTTGTTGGATAGTCTGAAGGTCATTTAAGAGAATAGTGCAGGTCTCATGTTGGTTGAAAACTCTGATTTCCGAAAATTGAAAACATTCAATTTTTTTGGCGTCTTCCTACAACTAAAATTATGAAGTTACAATTTTTTTCGTAATGAAATGTGTTCATAAAGATCCTCAAATAAGGTCATGTTCGACTTTTTCAAAAACGTGACCATTTTTTGCGAAATTTTGTGTCAAACATAGGGATTTTTTTATTTTGTCTTATAATTTTTTCTTAAAAACCGCACAACGTTTTGATTAAATGGAACCTAGATATCATAAAGAAAGCTTAAGAGAGTGGTGCGGGTTTCATATTCGTTGACATGTCTTATTTTTGCAAAAGTTTTAAAAAATTAAAAAAATGTTGGCTTCTTCCTACAACTACAATTGTGAAGATTGTAGTAGTTAACTGGTTTTCTTAATGAAATGTGCTCATCAAAAACAGATCTTCAAATAAAGCCACGTTGAATTTTTTTGAAAATATTAGTAGTTTTTCTATAATTTCGTGACAAACATAATAGCCGCGCTAATTCCATACAGTTCAGTAGCTTTTTCCCTACTTAATTTTGCACTATTTACTTTGCTTAGTGCATCTTAGTGCATCTTTGCTTTGCTTTTACCATTGCTTAGTGCATCTTAACTTCATCATAGGTTCATCATAAAACTTCATCATAAAATTTAGATATTGGATTCTTTATTTGTCTACGTGTCAAATTGACAGTGCAAGTATGGCGACAACAGAAAAGTAATTTTGTATCAAATGTAATCAATCAATGTTTACAATTTGTAAGTCATACGCTTTAGAAATGATAAATAAACTTACAAATGCCAGTTATTTCAATGTAAGAATTTCTTCTCAAAGGATATAAATGTAGGGGCTAGATTGTCAGGATGGAAATGCTACCCTGAAAATAGTATATAATATTAATATATTTTGTCTTGTTTATAATGAATAATTATAAAGTCACGACATAGCATGCCTAGGACATGATATATTTACTTATCTATGCCAACTCAATTAATCCAAAATTAACGAAGTTTCGATTACGAGATTAGACTGCATCACAATACACCATACATATTTACGAACATTTTAGGTTACAACTGTAACCCAATGCAACAAACAATTGTATACAATGTTTCTAAGAGAGGTAGCTAACAATGGGAATTCGGCCAGAAAATAAATTTACGATATAGACTGCTACTTAAATTCTTTGAAGTTGGGGCAATGTTTCACCCATGGCAATGTTACCCGTCGTTATCTTATATGATTAATCGGAAAAAGAATGAACAACCTCAAACTTTCAAATAGGTAAAGAGAAATATGAAGGAGTAGAAGTATTCAATTATTTGGGATCTCTCAATACTTCGACGAACAGTATAGAAATGGAAATAAATGCACGAATGACCTCAGCCAAAAAGTGTTTCAGAGCACTACGATATACATAAAGAAAAATAAATATTCATAGGTGCTTGAAGGTCCAAGTGAATAATACGGTAATAAGACCTGAAATATTCTTTGGTACAGAGTGTTGGACATTATCAAATAGACGTGAATGTGAGCTGATGTCCTGGGAAAGGAAAATCTAAGGTGCATTTTCGGCCCCACATGTAAAAATGGACATTGGAGGATAAAGAGTAATTTAGAACTCGACAATATAAAGCAACAGTAATTGTTGCAGATATGAAGGTCAGAAGACTGCAAGGGTTCGAACATCGATTACTTTCGGAAGAAGAAAAAATCCTCAAAATTATCTTCTGTAAAGAGCCCGAAGGAAGAAGAAAGAAAGAAAGAAAGAAAGACCGTTTAAGGTGGCTGATGATGTGGAGATGGATTTGAGATTAATGGGAGTGAGGGGGGAGAAGAAAGGCAAAAGAGAGAAGTGAATGGGCATTGATCTTTCGAGACGCCATGGCTAAACTTAAAGGACCATATTGCGACAGAAGAAGAAGAAGAAACGTCATATTGAAATTAATATACCTAATTTCTTTATGGGGAAGGAGCATTGTATAAGGCATTCTATCAGCTGGAAGAAAGAAAGGAAGACATAGACAAGGAAACAAACTTAATATTTCATCACTTCATTTGTATTTGCAGAATTTTTATCGTTAGATTTGAAAAAGCGTAATTAAACATTAATTTGCAAACATTCAACATTCATATGCAAACAAATCACGCAGTATCATTTTGAGGTCTCGAAGATTCGCTATAGTTCCCTACATTGCAATTGTTTTGCAATTGCTTCTATAAATCCATACGTGGTTAGTAAGATTAGGAAAAGTGCTTATTCCAAGCCAGACTTGTCATGCGGGAAGAAGGTACGTATAATCAGAATGTGTGCTCAGAAAGAACCAGGATTTGGATTTTAATTTTTGTTTTCTTTATTCACTACTTATCATAATATTTTCTGTACATTTCCTTTGATTAAACTGTGTGGTGTTTGTTGATGTTAATTCCTAGCGGGATTTCATTAACAGGCATGGTATGAAAGAAAACGAATACAGTTTATATAGAACATGTATAGAAATCGCATATAATACAGAAAAACGTTCATATGACTCTTGAAACAAGAAGATAAAAATAGATTTTATAGAGGTATTTTGCAGATAAATGCAACTGGAATAGAACAAGAACGATCTTCTAATAATTTATCATTGCGAATCACGAGGCAGTTCAATGTTCTAGAGCTCGTGGGTTTTCTACGTCCGAAGGCTGAAAAGCCTAAGCTCTCCAGGGGCACCCCGTCCGCGGTGACGAACTTGCCCTCCTGCTCCATGTCGTTGGCGCTGTGCCAAAATTCGTTGTGGAAAGTGGCGCCGGTGGCGTTTGGTGAGAAGTACCCGAACAGAATCTCCACCTCGCGCTGCGACGTCGGCGCCAGCAGTGCCCCGCCCTCCTTCCGGCAGAGGTCTCGAGCTGCAGCCCACTCTTTGGCCTCGGGCGGCGCGCGGTAGTGGCCCAGGCCGGGCAGCGTCAGGTAGCCGGGCGGCGCGGGCCGGGGCGATGCGGGCGCGGTGGGCGATGCGGGCGCAATGGGAGTGGATGGCGTGGAGGGCGCGGTGGGAGTGGATGGCGTTGAGGGCGCGGGCGAGGGGGCCAGAAACCCTTCCTCCGGGGGCCCGTTGAGCGTGATGGTGAGCGACCGCCGTGGGACGTCGTGGGGCCCGCACCCTGATGTCCTGACTTCCGCATCCAGCAGCCACCCGGCACTCCCCAGCGGCTGCTCAATGCTGGCGCTCACGGCGCGGTGCCCGGTGGCGTTCGTAGAGTACGACAAGGAGAGGGCGAGCTCCTTCCCAGAGGAGCACCTTGGCTGTGCAGCCACAGGTGTCCACAGCGGGAACGATAACAACAGCGGCAGAAGCCACGGCCACTCCCGCTGTCCACTCATGTTGCATTGAATGCTTGGGACGCCGCGCCGCGGATTTTATATATCTGTCTCTTAGACCGATGTCACTCTATATCTGCAGTATCGTTGCAAAACACGCGTTTGCATTGCGTCAATCCAGTTATCCTTTCCACTACGTCAGTAGGAGTGTTTTCTGGGTTATGAGGGTCATGAAGCTTTATTGATCGATTTTTGTCGTGTAACTATCATGTTCTTGCTCTGAAATGGCGTCTTCTAATAACGGATATATGATTCTATATGCAACAGTTGCGATGTAAGGTTGGATGTTCTGCAATACTAATGAATATAATTCGTGCCTTTCTGCTAACCGAATTTTGCACGAAACCAGTTTTCATCGAAGTTTCATTGATCTCCAACCCTGACCACGAGGATTGTTGACGTAATGGACACAAATGTGCCAAATACCCTCTTTATTGTTTGTTATTGCAATTGTTATTGCAACTGTAGATTATTATTGATTTCTTGTATCAACAAAAATATTTTACTTTCTGATACACGTATCAGAGAAAGTTTGGAAATGTTAAAAATAGCACTCGAAATTTTGGACGGAAATGTCATTACTGGGAATTTTTTTCTCTACCTCTATAACCATTTGTTTTAAAGTATATTCTTGTGTACAAAGGACTAGTTGATACATCTTACACATCATACACTGGAATGTTTCTAATATTAATAATCTAATGGATTTGACTGGACGTATAGTAACGTGAATGAATTAATATAAATTGCATGGAAACGAACATAAACTCAGTTCGAACGGTCGTGGGTGAGTCTCGCCTCGGGCTCGGGCTAGTGTGCTGAGCGTGTTGACGCTCTCCCAACCACCTCGTGTCACTTCTCCATTCATTGTCTTTCCTCCTAATGACCATAACCTTCATGATGGTCATGACCTCCTTCAGGGCGAGGCATGAACTGATTCAGCTGACCCGCACGCGAGAGGGAGCGTCCGGCAAAGGAGACTGAAGTAGGAAGCGGAGGAGTAGAAAGAGTGAAAGGGCGGATCGGATATGGAGGATTAAGAGGTAAAGAACGAAACAGAAAACTAGTGGTGCTTCCAAAGCACATACTTTCCCGCACTGCTTCTACATGGTCTCCAATGGACCTATTACACACTACATAAACACACATATGATCCGTTTCGAGACCCAAAATCTGATCCTTAAAAGTTAACCGGCACTTATACCACAACGCCACATTAGAACTGTATGGGACGAACAGAGCCATAAAAAGAATTGAACCGTGCCATAAAATGGTAAATGCATAATAGGAAAACAATTAATATGATGGTACCTAGAATAGATGTAAAAAATTATTAAAAATTGAAAATTGGAAAATTACATACAGAAACTTTCTGTTCATTTGTCATAATTATCAATATTTGTGATTCGAATGACTTCACATGGATTTCAATCATGTTTCTAGAATTCTCATTTATTACCTGTGACAACAGAGAATTTTGACAAATAATATTCCCCGTCCAAGACTCGAGCCAGCGAAGCTTCTTTCGGAAGACCTATACAATTGCTCGTCATTTAACGACCACTGCTACCTTTCCTATGCATGGCTTTTACACCTATATAATAGTAATAGTGTATATGGTTTCATTTCTAGCATTATGAAGCCGACAAATCCAGAGAATGTGAAACAATATGTCCTTTGGGCGCCCAAAGAAGTTATCTAGAAAGATCATCGTTCCTAACAGAACTAGTGCTGCTTCCAAAGCACATACTTTCTCGCTGTTTCTAAATGATTCTAAATGCTATTACACTGCTACATAAACCAGTAAAAGTGTTTTCAACCAGCAAATTATGTTTCCGCTCCGCGACGCCAACTCAGATCCTCAACGTGCCGGCATTAATACCATTACGACAAACAAGCGCCTAATGGGTCGAACTCGAGCAGAGATATAAAAGGGTAAATTCCAAATACATGTACAAGAAATTGGGACGAGGTATACAAAATACCAGAAAAGATATATTCTTCCTCCTCATTGAAATTCAAATTCAAGTAGTGACGCCACAAATGCACATGCTTTATTACATTGTTTCCAAATTGCCTTCAAAAAATATGCAGGGCTGGTTTATCAACTTGGATTGCATGCACTGCGTGGGTTGAACAAAGCCATAAAATGAATCAAAAAGAGTCATAAAATGGTAAATACCCGATAGGAAAACAATTGGCATGCTGAATATGAGGAAAACAACTGATACGTTGGATACATGAATACGTTTTACAAATCCTAGAAAAGATGTGAAAATGGTAAAAAGTTGAAAATCACATAGAGACACACACTTCCAGTTGGTTTATCGTATTTAATTCTATTTGATATTTAAATTGCTTTACACAGTTTTCAATAAAGTTTCTAGAATTCTCAATTAATTTCTCCGACAACGGAGAATAGTGACAAATAATTGTTCCCGACCAAGATTCAAACTGGCGAACGTTGCCTGTGAAGAGAGGTCTGTGCCTCTCACTCTGCCACCTCGTCCACTGTGGTTATACATGACACTTCTACTTATAAAATGGTAATAAGTGTTGGTGAATTCGTTTCTAGCAATAGGAAGCCGAAAAATTGCTAGAATGTGAAAAAAGTGTCCTTTGGGTGCCCAAAGAAAATACATGGAAAGATAATAATACATGGAAAGATAATAACCGAAATTCTAGTTCAAAATAGATTAGAAAACTAGGTTCTACGAGAAAGTCTGTGCCATTCTCTAGCGCCATTAGTTTATTTCCTTATTTGCCGTTCCTTATTACACATGGGGAAAAAATATGAAGAAAAAATTTGAGCGGTTTTTGTCGAAATTTGTTTTCGTAAATTTCAAGCAAAAATTACGCAAAAACTACTTGTTTTTTCACAAAATTGTACAAGACATTTTTAAAGAGCTAACTTCGTACAACAGACCTTGAGGTAAAAATTTCTGTCTACAATTTGGTATTTTCAAAAACATTTTTTTGAAATTTTCGAAAAATCGGGCGATATCCGAAAGTAGGACTAAGGTCTGTTCGCTCCAACTTTACTCAGCACGTAAACAAATGCACGTGTTTGTCACTTGTTCTCATTCGCTGACGGACATCACACTCCCATTCAAGGCGTCGTGCGCTATAGGGGTTAGGTCCCAAAATTGATTTATTTCATGATTCTCTACACAAACAGTCGAAATAATTTTCTCCTTTGCCTTGATGTAAAATCAGACACCGAGCGTGATCGTAACCGCCAACCTTCAGCTGCCAACGGACTTCTTTGAGATAAAAGTTCGTTCGCCAGGACGTCGGCGCCGCTCCTGCCAAATTTGTAGTAGCTGCCATCAGTAGCAGTTCCGTTCTCGAATGAGAAAGTTCTAAAAGAATGCTGTATTTTGTTTGGTTAGTGAAAGATGTGTTTGCTCATTGCGTTGGTTTTTGTTTCCACATCACACCCTTCTTCCACAGTGGTGAGAAGAAGGTGGTATTAATGTGTTTTAATAATTTGCGGGGGGAAATCCGTCAATGACTTTGTGGCAGGTGGAAGAAATGACTGCTGAATTGCAGGTGTCGGTGTCAGAAGTGTTTGAAAACTGTGTAATGAATTGAGTCATTGGAAAGGTAACTTCTCCACGTTAGGAAAGATGTAGAGCAAGTCAGTTGAAGGGCGAGTGCGATGAATTTGTTAATCTGTCATTCGCATTCATGTGCACATTTTTTCGACCTAACTTCGAATTCCCTTGGAAACGAATTTCCAACATAAAATAAAATTCTTGATGTGGTTAATGAAGATACGGGACTGCCAAATTTTAAAGGAACGTCACTGAATGTTCTATTGAAATTCGTGCTTCGGGCGGAATTCCACAGCTGATCTTGCAAGAACACACGTAAATGTATGTTCTGTGATATTTAAACAAAATATCTGCATATTTTGGCTGGTATTTTGGGCGTATTTAAGAAGTACAAGTGAAAATAATACGCTATGACAGTTTTGGCTGTGACACGTGCCGGCATTGTTCGTGGCGCGAATGGCGTAGCCAATCACGAACTACAGAGTAGAGAGATACTCAAAGTTTGTTTACATGCGAAGTGAAGTTACAGCGAACGAACCTTAGCATCACATTTCTTATCATCAGTTATTACAAAAGTGAAGAAGATTTAAAGAAAAAATTTGGAGCGGTTTTTGTCAAAGACAATTTTGGTAAATTTCCAAGACAATTTACGCAAAAAGTACTCGTTTTTTCAAAAAAATGTACCTGACGTTATTTAAAGTGCTAGTTTTGTACAACTGACTTTGTTTCAGGCAAAAATCTCTTATCTTCAATTTTGCAGTTATGAAGTTGTTTTTTGCTATTTCCCAAAAATTGGGGATATTTACGAAAAAGACTCCTACATTATTCCCTTGAACGTTCGTCGCACTATTCAACAATAAAATCTAATAAAAAATTTAATCAAAAATCAGCCATTATTTTTTAACTTCCAAATTCTCCAACCAGCTTCATGTAAAGTACCCCACAAAATTAAAATATAGGTTTCAAATTCCAGGGACCTTGACATGAGTGAAACTGATCGGGGAATATCAATTTTGAAGAAATCGGCTGAACGGTTTAGGCTCTAGCCTTGACCACAGACGGTCAGACGGACGTTCTGCCGTCAATCGATTTTGCAGTATCAAGAAGCAATTAAACATGGATTATGAATACACCACCAGATACAGGATTTTTTTCTCTGAATTTAGCCACAGGTTTTATCAACTTTTTCCTTACCAGACCCCCGCTATAAGAGTTTTTCTGGCAAAGATTCCCTTTTTCCGGCGCACGATTACATAACTTTCTCTTCTTACAAAGCATTCGTAAGGCGAGAAAGTAAAAGCTGGTTCAAACTATAGAGATTAGAACACTAAGTTTCGCGTGAAAGTCTGTGCTATTCTATAGCACCACTAGTTTATTTTTCGTCTCTTATTACACATGTGGAGAAAATTTAAACAACAAATTTGGAGCGCTTATTTAGGATTTTTTCGCAAATTTCAAGCGCCAATTACGCAAAAACTACTCGTTTTTTCAGAAAATTGTACATTACATTTTTAAAGAACTAATTTTGTACAAAAGACTTTGTCTGAGGCCAACATCTCTACCTACACTGTTGTAGTTTTAATTTTTTTAAATTTTCCTAAAACAGCATCACCCGGAAATAGGATGAGCGCCATATTTTTACAGTCACTTAATACGTAAGTGAAAAAAATTTAAAGAAAAAATTTGGAGCAGTTTTGAGAAACAAAATTTTGATAAATTTCAAACGCAATTTACGCAAAAACTACTCATTTCGTCTCTTATTAAGAGTTTATCCAGAGTTTATCTGGCGAAAATATGCCATTTTCCGGCGCACGGTTACATAACATTCTCTTCTTACGAAGCGTTCGTACGGCGAGAAAGTAATAATTCCGGAACCGTTAGGGATATATAAGTTGATCCCATGGGTTCTGGTTAAATTGTATTTCAATTAAATGTTGATATATTCATAATTTTACTTAAATCGGTTCATACAGATGCACACAAGACGATTGATTTAATATGACATACGATTCAGAAATCGAATTACAGAGTTGAAAAAATGTTTAAAAGATGCAATTTGGGAAAACACATATTTATCTGCATTGATTCTATTCGTGAGCAGAAGTACTTCAAATGATTTTCAATAAAGTTTCTGCACTCTTTAATAGTTTTTTTCTGAACCACACATTCATCAAATTAAGTTTTTCTGGTGAAAATTTGCCTTTTCCGGCGCATGATCACATAACGTTCTCTTCTTACGAAATATTCGTAAGGCGGGAAAGTAAAAAGATAACTTTGAAGTAGAGGAAAAAGTGGTAATAAGTTGGAGAATCAAAAATAGATTTGTTCACATGCCGAGAAAAGTAATTAAAACTGAATGCAAATATAAAGGACGCGATCACGTAGATGGTTTTAACTGTATTATACGTTAATTATACAAAGTTTTCAAATGCCGCACGAATCAATCTCAAATTTTTGTCAGAAATAAATTTTTCTAGGGGTTTCTAACACATAATTATTAAAATTATATTAATGTATTAAAATGGATGACGTCGTTAAATGAAATAAGATATAACAATTAATTTAATGAAAAAAGAAAATAATTTTTCATTTGTATTTCACATTTTTACTGCGATCCGACATTGGAAGGCAAAACTTTCTCATTCGCTCACTTTCCATTTTTAATGAAATATTTCAAAACTTGATTGTATTTCTTCTGCTGTCGTACTGCTTGGATTGACTGAATTCTCATACACTTGCTTCTCGGATTGCAACGCAGCTGACTTCATACAACAGTAACGCTCCAAGGAGGAAACCTCCAGATGAAATGTTTGCTGTTTACATTTTGCATATTGGGAAAGCAAATGTCTGTCAATTGTCTTGGCTAGTAAAAAACCATTGTACGAGACCATACCATGTTTTTGCAGTTTTTGTAAATTCTATTTATGTTAACATATTAATTTATTGTAGTGTTTTGAATGTTCTTTGTTGTTGTGGAGAAGTGTGCAAGCTTTTTTGGAGGAGACGGAACCAATTTGTGTGGTTTTGTTCAGCACAGAGTTTCCCGTGTAAGTTTTCTATTTCCTTGAGTCTGGGATAGCTATTCGAAATTGCCACATACTCGTGCCAGCTGCGATCTATCCTCGCCCAAAGTACATTTCTTTGACATTTTCTTAATTTTTCGTTTTCCTAATGGTAGAACGTAAATATTAATCTTAGAATATTAAAGAACAGTAAAACATCATCCTAAATGGCAATTTTCTTTGAAAAAATTTCAAACTTTTGCAATTTTCGAAAATTCAGAGGTAACCATGAAAATGGGATCTATGCCATCTTTATCTGTGTATATTATTCTATCCTTACAAGAAATTTAAAGAAAACAATTTGAACCTGTTTTTGAGAAAATTTTGAAAATGTCCGGAGGGTTTTCACGTAAAGTATCCCCAAATTTTGAAGAAAGTTTTTCAAAATCTCAAAGCTTCCATTAGAGCCAGATCGTCAAGGGTTTCTTCAATTTGGAATTATTCCTACGAGTGGTTTAGGCGCTAGTAGCGTTCACAGACGGACGGACGTTTTGCATTCAATTGGTTTTTCGGTATCAAGGAGTTACAAAACATGAATTTTGAGTTCACCACGTGTTCGGGGATTTTTTCCTTAATTTAGCAACTGGTTTTATACACTTTTTCGTTGTCAGGTTCCGCCAATGAATTTTTTCTGCCGAAAATTCGCCGTTTTTTCCCACAGCATTACATAACTTTCCCTATACTGCGTATATTACTCCGTATATACGTACGTATACGGGAAAGTAAAAATAGTGGGAAATCTTGAAAGTTTAGACTGCAGTATCCTAATGGACGAAGTAAAAATCTAATGAAGTTGGTGACTTCACTTATGTCTATCAAAACGGCTCAAGTTCTATCGACCATATTTCGACTAATCAACGAGGTATCTTGTTATCAATTCGAGGTATCAATTTTCTTCAATTTTAAACGTTTATGACTATCTCCCTGTCTTTGCAGTAATACACACTGAATGTAGACCAAAGTCAAAGCAAGAGTTCGACACCCAAAGACAGCCCAATGTTGAAGCCGAATTGAAACTCAAGTGGAGCCTTAAGAAAGATAATTATTACTACTAGAATAAACTAGTGACACCAACATCCTACTTGGACACTATTGATGTAGACACACTGCACTGTGAAATCAATAACGAAGTAAAAAACGGCTAAGTACGTACAAATAACGTCCCATATAGGATATAATAGAGACAGGCCACAGTATGACGAAGAATGTCGTGTATTATCTAAAGAAACGAGAAATAAATTTAGAAAATGTAGAATTGAAAACTTGGTACGAAAAAATGATTACGTTAGATCAAGGTTAATATAACGAAAGAAAAAGAAAAATGTACGAAATCACTCAAAAAACTAACCTTTCAAAAATCAAGAATAGCACCACCTTTTGAAAAACAGTCCGTAAGTTAGTGGGATTTTTGTACAGTAAGATTTGCACAATCCCAAAATACAGTAATTGAAGATTTCTGTAAAAATATCTACCAACTTCTAGTAACCTGTACAACGAACTATAAAGATTGTAGGTACCTGATTCTAAACAAAGAGATTGCTCCAGATTGATATGCATTCGAAAACTAAACAATAAAGCTTCGTAACCCGACAGAATACCCAATCAATTCTACAAGACACTTCCTTCCAACTCATAGAAACAATTATTTGAAATCTCTAACATTGTTCTTAAGGCTGGAAATGTTTCGTCAAGCTGGTGAAGTATGAAGTTATTTTGATCCAAAAGAAGGGAAACGAAGCAGACCCACTCAATTACTGTGGAATAGCACTTGCAAACTCGATAACTAAATATTTACTTTTCTAATTACGAATCAATTGATAATGTGGAGATGAGAATTTCAAATGAGTGAGGATTGCAATGCCTAACCGGGTAGATCTCGTCTTTGTTGTGTTAAAGGCATAATGGAACTGGAGTTAGTTAAAACCTAAAGGAAAACTGTATTCAGCGTTTATAGATTTCAGAAGAGCATTCGACACCGTGATCCACAGTATTCTACGGGAATCACTATATGAATCCAGGGTAAGCAGATTTTCAACCTATACACATCTCGATATACCCACCTCTCCTTACACACATATTGCACATTTTGCTGACGATACTGCCATCTTCATGTCTCACCATTCAGTAAGTCACATTTGCAATAAAATCCAAATGCATCTGAAAAACATAGAAGATTGGTCTATAAAATGGAAAATCAAACTTAATCCGTCAAAATCAACAGCCAAAATATTCCCTCTCAGAACATTGGCCACACCCACCCCACTCCAAATTAACAACAACACAATTCCCTGGACCCCGTACAACCAAACTGTTAAATACTTAGGACTAAACTTCGACACAAGATTAACCTGGAAATCTCACATAGCAACGAAAATTCATCAAACCAAAATCAAATTAATTCAACTAAAACCACTACTAAATCACAAAAGCAGTCTCTCTTTAAACAATGCCATCGCCCTGTATAAGACAATAATCAGACCTCTAATGCCGTATGTTTGCCCCATCTGGACGAACGCTTCACAGACAAACATCAATAAAATCCAAATAATGCAAAACAAATTCTTAAGATTAGCCACTCACGCCCCATGGTTCATTTCAAATGATCAACTACATAGAGAATTACATTTACCAACCATCAATCATCACATCGCTCATCTTTCCAACAATTTCTTCTCAAACACATCTTCAATAAATCAAATAGCCCACTACAACCTAGCCACACTCAACGAATTTCTGACCCGAATCCGCTATAGACATCCTCTACACACCTTCCTCAATATATTCTCAGATGTAAACTAAGCGTAGGTGCTCAATGAGTATCCTTAGCCAATTTTGTAGTTAGAATAGAAATAGTTTTTAGGTTAGGTTAAATGTAAGCCAGAAGAATTATATGTGAAAAAGTAATATTACTGAACCATGTATTTTTCATTCGCGTAATAAAATAAAATTTAAAAAAAAGGGTAAGCAGCAGTATTATCAAGATTCTTCAGAATCTTGATTGATAACGTTAGCAGTTCGGACTGTGCCTAACGCCCTTATCAGCTGAGAGACCTTGAGTCCGACGAGCAGCACGTTGCTGAAGATGCGCGCCATGGACTCCTGGGAGAAGGGGTTGATGGAGTACATGGCCCAGTGGCGCAGGAAGCGCTGGTACACGTCCTGGCGCGAGCCGCCCGGCGGGCCCATCGCCGCCATGAACATCACGTCCTCCAGCAGGATGGGCGTCGCCTCCTTCAGGTCGTACCTGCAACACCGCCCACGCCCTCACACTCTGCTTTAACCTTCCAGCGGGCGCGCGTGAAATGTTCACACCAGCAGGCGCGTGTCGTAAATTTTACGACATTCAATGACTCTTGAAAAAATCAGAGAAATTGTAGGTCAATGGAATTTTATGTCGCATTATAATATCTATGATGAATGATATTTAATACCGTAAAACATATCCGTGAATAAACGTTCGTATTTGGTATCAAAACGATATTGTTCCGATCCAGTATCGTTCTGATACTCGTCTATATTTTCAACATTTGTTTACTGTCACTGTCACTATCCAATTCATGATCTTCCTCCGATCAGACAGCTCTTGAAGAATATTCTGATTTTCGTTCACATGAATTCTTTATCTGGACATTTTACAGAAAATTTAGATTAGGCCAAATTATTATGCAATATTTTAGCATAACAGCCGGCGCTCAGCGTAAAGTTTACGTCAGTATGCACTTATCCCGAATAGAGCGTTACAAAAACTGAATATAGCGTGCAAAATAAACAGTGGCTGCAGGAATGCATCACTAAAGATACCTGCAAGGAATACCAAGAACGCAGAAGGCTTTGACAACAATGAGTTGGCAGCAAAACAAAAAAATCTGCTATTGTCGTAAAATTTACGACAGCGCGCCCGCTGGAAGGTTAAGGTTCATGGCTGTTGTTGCAGATATTTGGGAACATCTTTCAAGTGTACCTGCAACACCGCCCTACACACGCTCATCAAGTGTTTCAAACTAATTAAGAGTTGCGTGGGCATTGTTGGCAATATCTTTTAGTATCGTTTTGTAACTTTGTTCAAGTCGTACGTGCAACACCGCGCACATCGCGCCCGTCAAATTAGAAACCTATTGCCTTCGCCTGTACAACACCAATAACGCTCATACATTGCGTATAACCTGTGAAAAGTTTCATGGCTGTTGTGGCAGATATCTGGGAACATCTTTTTGAATCTTCCTTCATGTCATACCTGCAACACCGCCCACGGCATGCTCATCAAAGTGTTTCAAACTTATTATCAGTGAAGGCCACCGCTGGTAACATCGTAACATCGCCCACAGCACGCTCGAAAAACTTCTTCAAAATATAATTGCGTAGGTTCCGCGGCCGGAGTTTTGTCTAGGCTATAAGGGACGAGACGCGTATCTGCCGTGGTGGCTGGCATTTCGACCAACATGTAGTGGCGTTCCTCAAAACATAGTGCTATTCCATTTTTACTTTCTCGCCTTACGAATTCTTCGTAAGAAGAGAAAGTTATGTAATCGTGCGGCGGAAAACGGAGAATTTTAGCCAGAAAATCTCTTATAGCAGGGGTCTGGTGACAGAAAAGTGGATAAAATCTGTTGCTAAATTAAGAAAAAAAATCCTCTATCTCGTGGTGTGGTCGAAATCCATGATTTGTTGCTTCTTCATACTTAAAAATCTATTGACGGCATTCCGTCCGTCTGTCCGTCTGTGGTCAACGCTAGCGCCTAAACCGTTCGGTCGATTTTCTTCAAAATTGATATTCCCCGATGGTTTTGACTCGTCTCAAGGCCTCTTGAATTGAAACCAATATCTTAGTATTTAAGGATACTTTACATGAAGCCCATTTTGAGATTTTATGAATTTAAAAAAAATGGCTCCAAATTTTTTGATTATATTTTGTTGTTAAATAGTGCAAAGAACGTTGAAGGGAATGACGTAGGCATCATTTTCGTTGATAGGCCCTATTTTTCGAAAATTACAAAAAACTGTTTAAAAACGGCAAAATTGAAGATAGAGATTTTCACCTCAGACAAAGTCGGTTGTACAAAATAAGCACTTCAAATAAGGTCATGTACCATTTTTTGGAAAAACGAATAGTTTTTGCGTAAATTGCGATTCAAATTTACAAAAAAAATTATCTCAAAAACCGCTCCAAATTTTTTCTTTAAATTTTCTGCACGTGTGTATGAAGGGAAGGTAAATATATAAATAAACTAGTGGTGCTATAGAATGGCACATACTTTCTCGCAGTAGTTATTTTCCAAATGCCGATCATCCGATAAATTATGTGGAGTAAATAGTTCACCGCTGCTTTTCTTGGTCATGTTTTTTGAAAGACAAGTTTTTCGCATGTTGACAATTACCGGCATCGTCATGATAGAACTGATACAAGTACGTTTTGACTGAAATATTTGCAGTTGTCCTGCAAGTCGGTTTCGTAGCGCGGTTGGTTAATGCACCTTCGGGTTGAGCTCTTCAATAAGGAAGGTACCGAGTTCGATCTCCCGAGGGGAATTTTAATTTGATGAATGTGATGTTGCAGGAAAAAAACATTGAAGAGTGTACATACTTTATTGAAAATCATTTGAAGTATTTCTACTCACGAATAGATTCAATATAGATAAATAGACAGGACTTGTCTGTGTTTTCCCTAACTGCGTTTTGTAAACAATTTGTCAACTCTGTTATTCGATTTCTGAAGAGTATGACATGTCAAATGAACAGTTGTCTAGTATATATCTGTATGAACCGATTTAAGTAAAATTATGAGCATTTCGGTCGGTTCTATTCTTTTATGGTTCTGTTCGACAGAGGTGGTGTTGGTGTTACGTAGTGGTATAAGTGCCGGTTCGTTGAATTTGAGTTTCGTTTTTCGGGTCTGGGTACCGAAATGGTTTGCTGGTATAGTACACTTTTGCTGGTTTATGGAGTAGTGGAATAGCAATAAGGACCGTATAGAAGCAGAGCGAGAAAGTATGTGCGTTGGAAGCACCACTAGTTTTACTACGCAGTACGCTCTGAGGAAGGCCACAACATGACGCGACTCGTCCAGGATAACCTAGACAATACAAACTGCTTCCAACTTATTAGCAGTCTGAAGACCATTGTTGGAGGTATATGGTAGCATCTTTTGGAAGTTGGTCAGGGTGAAGAAAAGGTTGTATGTAATGACTAACTGATATGAATAAAATCAGTTATATGTTTTAAAATAAAATTTATGTTGTCATAATGTTTATACAACTGATCGTAATCGATCTTGCTGGTGACGCGGCCCCTTGAATTTGAATATATAAATATACTTGATATATACATTTTTAGGGATACTTTATGTGAAGCCTCTGGAACATAGTCAAAATTTTCAAATAATTTCTAATTTTTTAAATTTTTTTTGTGCGATAGCGGATAGACCGGTGAAGAGAATGATGCATGTTTCATTTTCATTGAAACCCCTACGTTTTCAAAGATCGCAAAAGTTCAACATTTTTTCGGCGTCTTCGTACAACTAAAAGATTGAAGACATAGATTATTTTCTGAATTAAATGTGTTTATTGGAAAAGATCTTCAAATAAGGTCATGTTCAAATTTTCGAATATGTGAGTATTTATTACGTAATTGCTTAAAATATAAACGCTGCGTGAAATATAGGCTCTTTTAGAACCATTCTGAATGTTTTTCTAAGGATCGACACCAATTATTTACATTTTATTTCGCCTGTATAGCAGAGTATGTGCTGTTGTAGCACCTCTAGTTTAATTTTGACTTTACAAAAGTTGATGGAACTGAAAATCGGAGTGCCAAGTTTACCTGTTGCTTTTCCCCCTACTTTGTTCCCGAGGTACCGGAACGCCGTTCCGTCGCGGTCCGCCAGAAGTAAAGCCCTGGTAGTAACTGCATTATAGTAGCTATGAGGATCAGTCAAATGAAAAGGAGACAGATGGGGGATCAAGGAAGTGAGTTGTTTATTATTTCAAAACTTTCCACTGCTTTCAACAGACGTTCTGGCATAGATTCCATCTCCTGACACTCCTTGCGCTGTCAAAAACCGCACTACACCTCGCTGTTCCTCTTCCCCGACTTCTGTAGTGTTGTCGGACGCGCACAGACTCGCTGACTTCACAGCAAACGGAAGAGCGGTGAGCGTTAGCACTGTACTTCCTGTTTCATAAAACAGGGCACATCCATGCAGTGGCGGACGGTGGCAAATTAGGAGGGGCGACAAATATGCATGTACTATGACATACATTTTACCTCTTCAAAATATTTCTTGAACAAGGAAACTGTGGAATATAGAGTACAACCGATTTGGTCGTATCGGGATATTAATCCTTGTCTAAGACAAATTTTACGTTCATTACTGTAGATACAATTGTGCTCATGCAAAAATAAGAGATATTAAAAAAAGTTTCCAGCAAACAAAACAGAAATTTATGAAATCAGATGAAAGGGTCGGAATACTTAGCTTAGTTAATAATCCCGGACTCTGGCTAACAAAAGCATAATAGGAGCACGCCGCCTCCACCCAACTCCCAGTACCCCCAATCTTCCTCAAGGTTCCGTTACATCCCATGCACCAGCTACGGACTGACTCCGGATAGTCTACGATAGTCCCCACCAAAAACATTTATCTTTCGCTTAATCGAACACTTAAAATTCAATTTATCCCATAACACTGTGTTGATGGTATGAAAAAATTAAACGAGTGCATTTATTGCAAGTTTAATACTTTCTGCAATATTTCCTTAGGATGTTTTTTCTTGGGAATGCGCTTCCTTAAAACCCTTAAGGAACAGCCGTGACTGCTTCTATTCACACCCTGTCAGCTTTACTAATTTCCGTGCATGCTCCTTATATAGTCCATCTCCTTTTCGTTTGATTGACCCTGATACCACCAGGG
Organism: Acheta domesticus; assembly: GCA_031308135.1. Classification (NCBI taxonomy): domain Eukaryota; kingdom Metazoa; phylum Arthropoda; class Insecta; order Orthoptera; family Gryllidae; genus Acheta; species Acheta domesticus. The sequence continues at coordinate 23,629,586 of JAHLJT010005437.1, read as the reverse complement.
TTCCCACTGTTCTCACCAGATGTCTACAAGATCATTACGAGGGTTCCCACTGTTCTCACCAGATGCCTACACGATTACTAGGAGGATTCCCACTGTTTTCACCAGATGCCTACAAGATTACTAAGAGGGTTCTCAGCAGATGCCTACAAGATGATTACGAGGGTTCTCACCAGATGCCGATGTCGAAGAACTGCCGGAGCAGCTCGAGCGGAGGCTGCGCGCCGTAGATCTCCTTGGCGGGCATGTTGATGTTGTCCACGAAGATGATGGCCTCGTTGCCCCGCAGCGGCCCGTAGATGCCCTTGCGCCGCTTGTTCAGCTTAGAGATGATCAGGTCCTGCGCGCCGACATTCAGTCATCATTTAGCCATTCCGCTTGCGCTAGCCGTTAGACCTGAGAGTGTAGTGAGTTTTATCCACGGAGGTGTTTCCCGCGCGTGCTGATGACATTCGGCGCGGAACTACTTTTCGTCTTGCCGAGCTTTCCCTATGCATGAATCTACCAGAAACGAGGCAACGACCAAGCGTCAAGCCTAAGCTGCCAACTGGTCTCTCGACATCAATGGTAGTCTGGGGTCATAACGGCGTGTAAATGCACATGAGTCTCAGTATAAAAGTTGCAAACTTCTAAGGTATGTTGGTAAATCCAAGAGGATAACACCGTTTCTAAATATTTTGGCATTAATTAATTAATTAATTAGCACCTAAAGCAAAGGATAAGATGCCAAAGCTTCTGAAATGAATCTTAATTCCTACCATGATTTCGTAACGAAATTCGGTTGTAGAGCTAGTTTATAGAATCGAACGTACCTGCCTGATTTGCTCACGATTTCACTGTGAAGGAGATGAAAAAATACTGTATTTGCGCCGAGTGTTAAGAATGCAAACCTACCTGCGTCTGGTTGGCCGACGTTTGCGCTGTGAAGGTGATGAAGGAGGGCTCGTATTTCTGCGACACCTGCGTCATGAGCATGTGCTGGAAGTACATGCTCTTTCCGGTTCCGGTGTCGCCCACCAGCAGCATGCGCCGCTTGTACTTCGACGTGCAGCGCCATCACGTACTCGTACCTGCCGCGCACGCGCGCACGTGCACTTCACACACTCATGTTCCCACTTTGGGGCAGAATGCTCCTCATGTAACATTACATGTTTGTTTTGTATTGGGTATTATTTCTATTGGGATATTGTGTTTTGTGAGTGCTTTGTCTGTGATTTGTGGAGAACCTATTGACAGATAGATTTGCCTTTGGAATTCTGAAATCGACAGAAGAAGTTTTGACTGCTCGAGAGATGCATAAGTGTATAATGAAATGATTGGTGATGGAAATGATAGTTTGAAAAGAGGAACGGAGTACGTTTGAAAGAAATTGAGACATTTAGACATGTGGAATCGGGAAGTGACTCCAACAGGTGACATTTGGCGCTGGACTATTGATGATGCGACGGAGAGACGTACATGATTCTGGAAGAGGGAGCAGCAGAAAAGAAATATGTTTTGCATACATTAGTATTGTTGACTAATGATTGAAACTATTAGTATTAATTGTTATATGTAAAGATAAAGATCTTTAATGAAGTGGGTGAGTTACATGTAAAATAATTTATATCTTGTTTTTGATTCAATTTTCATTTTTTTCAAATAGAAAAACGTGCGTAGTTCAAATAGAAGCATGGCACATCTTCAACATAGCCACATCTTCGAGTAGACAAGATTTTTCTACAAATTCCGGATAACAATATCCAGTTTGTTTACCGCTATCATGCGGTCAGTTTGTATTTGTTAGTTCTTATACTCAACTAACAAATTTGTTGTTATACAGTGTACACAGTCCAACAGATGTCACCAGTTCGTACCACTTGGAGCATGTGTTTGGAATTTCGAGGACATTACAGATCTGACAGTGGAAGTAACTACACATCCTGTTCTGTCTTTTCAAATATTTGGTCTTTGTTAGAACTGGACAAGCTGAGATGATATCATCAATGTTTATACGTGATCCTGGCAAATGCAGCTTTTGTCATCTTGGGAAATTTTGAGAACCTTTATCATAATTCGTCTTCTCAAGAACTGATCTTGAGCAACTGCTTTCCGATTCTAGGCTTAATATTTCTCGTTTTGAATCATGTAAATTATTGATCTTTATTGAGATGCACCTTGTCCATTCTTTTTACTTTCCCGTTTAGACTACGTATATTCGGAGTAATATACGTAATATAGGGAAAGTTATACTAATGCTGCCAAACATCGATTTCAAGATTTCAACGGAAATACATGTTTTGGGGTCCCCTGATACCGAAAAATTGGTTTTATCAAACATCCGTCCGTCAGTCAGTCTGTGAACAACACTAGCGCTTAACCCATACGTAGAATTTCTTCCAAAATGCGGATCGATCTGGCGCTACTCGAAACGCCGCGATTTTGAAAAACTTTCTTCCAAATTTCAGAATTTCAGGGTACTTTACATAAGGACAGTTTCAAACTTCTCAAAAACCGGCTCCAAATTTTGTCTTTAAATTTCTTGTAGGAATAGAGTGAAATACATTTATAAAGGTGGCATAAGTTCAATTTTCACGGTTAACTCTGAATTTTCAAAATGGCAAGAAATTAAAATTGCTAAAGTACGATATTGATTTTAGAGATTTTTTAAATTAAATCTTTTCTAAAGTAAATTTCTTTCAAAAAATGTCGGTAGTTTACCATAATTCTTCAAATTCGATTTTTCAGCCTTTTTTGATGGAATCTTTCCCTGAGCTATAACGTTGCAATGCAACAATGGAATGTCGCGACACGGTTGTTGAAATCTAGAATAAATTTTCATTAGTAACTGGTATTTGTGGGTGTATGAAACTGAGTTTTGCATTATTGAATTTGTGTTGATGTATTAGCTTTAAATAAATTAATTTTCTCGCGCCTAATGCGCAAGTGATGGACTGAGATGTGTACACGGACAGATTGCGGTAATATAATTATACGTAACCGTTACTGAGGCGAGAAAGTCCGTGCTGTTGTAGCATCACTAGTTCGTTTTTCGTTTTGTTTGTGTTGTGTGGGCGAGGGCTGGCTCACTTGGCGCTCTCCACGGTGGGGACGACCATCTCGGCGATGTTGATGCACTCGACGATGGGGATCTCGCGCAGGCACTCGGGCCAGTACTTCCACACGCCCTTGCCCTGGAAGGTGTAGTAGTAGTCGTGGAAGATGCCGATGGGCGGGATGGAGATGTCGATCTCGCCCAGGCCCCGCGGCGCCTTCACGTCCGGCCCTGCCGCACGAGACGACGCGGCCGCTTGCACTCTCCGCTACGGAGCAGGCAGAAAGTTATCTCATGCTGCGCGGAAAAACGGCGAAAACCTCCTATTACATCTGGATCTGGTAACGAAAAAGTGGATAAATTCAGTTGCTAAATTTAGAAAAAATCCTCTATTACGAGTTTTAGCCAGAATCCATGTTTTGTGGGTCCTTGATTGACGGCAAAATGTCTTTCCGTCGCTCTGACCATCTGAAAACAACGCTAGCGGCTAAACCGATCGGGATTTTCTCCAAAATCGTTATTTCCGAATCATTCTGGCTGATATCGGGACCCCTTGAAATTGAAATCGATATTTTAATTTTAGGAAATACATTACATAAAGATCCTGGGATATTCTCAAAATTTCAAAACAATGGCTCTGTTTTTTGTTAAATTTTGTTGTTGGATACTGTAAAGAAGATTTAAAGGAAGAAAAAGGTAGTTTAAGAGAACGGTGCAGGTCTCATGTTCATTGAAAACACTAATTTTCCAAAATTGCAAAACTTGTTTCGGCGATTTTCTACAACTACAATTATGACGATAGGGATTTCTACCGTTAAAGAAATCCGTTCAATAAGATACATTTTGAAATAAAGTCATGTATAATTTTTTGAAAATTTGAGTAGTTTTCGCGTAATTTTGAGTGAAAATACGGGCAAGAAAGTATGTGCTGTTGTAGCATCACTCATTATTATACTCAATTATTTAATAAAAATTGTATAATTAATTATATAGTTATAATATAATTATATAATTAATAATATTATATTTCGTAGAAGAAATTGATTTTTTTAGTTTCCAGGAGTTTTGTTGAAATGGAATTGTCCTGCCTATTGAAGAGTAAAGCTGGAAAACCAAAACGCACACACATATTTTTTTGTTTATTAATATTTTCTAAAACTGGTACATTTGTGAGGCAATATTTACACCGATGGTCATGTAAATAATAGTATTACATGTAGTAAGAATTATAAGTATTATAGGTTGTTTATACTATCACAAACATGTGTATTTTTGGGCACATTTGAGAGAAATGAAAAAATAACATTTGTTTGTAAATCTGTATGCTTGCTTGGTAATTGGTTTCTAAAAGAGAATGTTTCACTCTGAAGTTGTAAGAAATTTCATCCTCTTTAAAATTGAATTTAATAGTTTTTCTATTGACCTTAAGGCTAAAAATTTATAGAGAAACCCTCGAAAAAATACCGACTTTTTGGTTCTCCCAGAGTTTGTACAGTGTCTGGGATGACGAAAATTTGAGGTTTTAACTAGTTCCTGGGTACATACAACATACTCAGAGAAAAAGTTTTTATGACCTTTTTCCAGGAAAAATGTACCTACCGACTGGACTACGGACTGGTTCATGATTTCTGAGACTTCTCAGTCAGAGGCCAGTGCCATGACTGAGACCACTGCCATGACATGACTCGCTGAGCCTCTTCAACTGGTCATAGAAAAAACGTTGTTTACGGGAAGTTTATTCGGCAAGTCCACTTTATTTGTTGAAACCTGTTACCAACTGTATGGCGATGGAGGTGGAGTACAATGGAAATGTATGAAAATATGATTATTTTTATAATTTGGCGTCAAACATCCGCAATTTTAAAAGTTTAAACAATTATTTTCTAGAAACGGATCCAATTTTTTTCTTTATTTTTTCGCATATATAGCAATAAAAGCTGTTTTTTTTCGTCGCAGTCTCTGCATTTTCGAGAACTGCAAAAAAATGGAAATGGTAAATTCGAATTTCCCATGCTTTGAAGCGGTGTCAATATACAAGGCCGCCGCGTCATGTAACATCAATTTATAATAATCTTAATGGAAATTAGCCCAATTAGGTTTTATTGGCAAAAAACACAAATTACAAATTTACAAAAATATACAAAAAGTTAACATGGCAATAGTTCAATTTCAAGTGTAGTTTTTGTGTTAAATGAAATATATTCTTAAAAAATCATTTCTTTAAAAGATGTTATGTACATTTGTATCAAAGTATGAGTAGTTTGGTGTAATTTTGCATATTCTAATTTCCCGTGCTGCATTGATAGCCTTCAGGAAATATCAGATTGGAATGCGAGAATTCCGCTTTCTGCCCCGCGAGACGCCAGTTATAGCTCTGTGAATTGCGTCTCAATATTGGGACATGATTTAGCTGAACGAAACAGTTTTAATTTTCGAATTTTTGTTGATATTTACTTGAAAATATTTAGTTCTTCCACCTAGTTTTCTATGATTAGGAATGAGTTTTACAAAAAATAACGGAGTACGTGCTGATTTAACACCACTAGTTTCAAGTTATAACTGAGTTTTTAGTATGACAGTAATTACAATATTTCAATATTACATGAATATTTCCAATAATGCGAGAAAGTATGTGTTATTGTAACACCTGTAATTTAATGTGTTTTCTCAACAATTCTGAATTGGTTTGTACTACTAACACAGTGTAAAAATGGTATTGTAATGCTACGGGAGAAACGGCGAATTTACGCCAGAAAAAATTTAATTTTCGAGCCGTGGAAAGGAATGAGACATAACACGTAGTTCAATGATCTTTGGGATAATATACGGATTACTGATCATTGCCGCAACCTGTGTTTCAATGAACACGTGATTCAGTGATCGTCGGCGCAACACGTTGTTCAGTGACCGTTGGGTGAACCTTGAAATAACTTGTGATTCAATGATCGTTAGCGGAATATGTGGTTCAGTGATCGTTGAGGTAATAAATGGTTCAGTGAACGTTTGGAAAAAGTGACCCAGTGATCGATGACATAACACGTGGTTCAATGATAATTCAGGTAATATATGGCTGAGAGATCGTTGGGGTGGTTCAGTGAACACTGGGATAACAAGTGTTGAGTGAACGGTGGGGTAAGGTGGCCCAATGAGTGATGGGGTAACACGCACCGTCCCACATGTCGCGGAAGAAGGCGTCAAACTTCTCCCTGGACTTCATCTCGAGCATTCCCCCGAGGGTCCAGACGCCGCTGAAGATGAAGGCGGCCATCAGCCACTGGCGGAAGTAGCTCTTGAGCGAGTCCGTCCACTCCGTCTTGGCGTCCACGTTGTTCTTCACCATCGCCTCGCTCATCAGCATCTCCAGCATGCTCATGAACGCCCTGCCACAAACCACTTGCAATCTCTGCCCCTCTCTCTCCCTCACACACACACACACTCACTCACCACTTATACCTCTAACATGATCATGATCGTCAAGCTCCGCACAAAAACACACCTCAGTGCCCTTGGATCTCCCACTTTACTACGCTCACAGTCTCCCTTTGTGCCTATAACATGCTCATGAACAATCTGCCAACAACGTCACTCTTCAACGCACTCGGAATTCGCTTCTCCACCCTCCCTCCATCCCCCCTCTCTCTCTCTCACACAATCACTCTCTCACACACACACACACACCTTATCTCTATAACATGCCCATGAACGCCCTGACACGCTCCACATCTCACTGCAAAGTAGTGAAGTCTGCCTCACCCGCTCTCTCTCCCTCTCTCTGCCTGCAGGTTATTGTATCGCCTTACATTAGCCACACTTAACACATTCACGTCCTACCCCTATGAGAACATTCTTGCCCCAAAGTTGATGAATTTTCAGCGCTAACTTATATTTAATGTTGCTGCAAGTTGGAGATATGTGTTTAAAATATATTTTAAGAACAAACCAGAACCTTCAACATGAAATTCAAAACATTTATCTAGGTGGCTTATTTACAAAAGGACGTACGAATTTTAAATATGTGACTTTGTTTAAAAAATAATTTTAACAATTTTACCATGAAAAAGTTGAAAAATATTTCTTTCTAAGGGTTACAATAGCACTAACTTAGTTTATTCTTCGTCGTTGATGTTCTTTCAAATAGTTTGACAGACACTGACGTCAGAAAAATGCTGGCAACAATGCACATCATCCCCCTCTTCAAGTTGCTGCCCTGACAATTAAATTTTGTGCACCGTGTTACACCTAGCCATTTATATGCGATCTATATATAATCTCCTTACGTGTCTCATCTGCAGACCCAACGCGAAAAAACGACTTAACAAAGTAGAAACACGATGCCAAACGTGAGCTCGCAACAATGGCGAATAGCGTCTAATTTCGGTGTAAAATGCAGTGCCCTGGATGACTTAGCATAGTAGGATTTCCTCACCCTGCAGCATCCCTATGAGGGATGCGACACCGATGTCGATGTTTTCAAAGAACCGATGATTTAATGAACTTTTACATAGATGTATTTAACATCGATGTATTGTAACCAATGTTTTTTATTAATTGATATTTTGTTTTTAAAGTATCGATTGTTTTAGGCGACTTATTATTATCTATATTCATTTTTTAGAGTGATGAATTATATTAACCCGGATGTATTCATTTTGAACATCGACGTTTCGAAACATCCATTTTTTAGAGTGATGAATTATATTAACCGGAATGTATTCATTTTGAACATCGACGTTTCGAAACATCCATTTTTTAGAGTGATGAATTATATTAACCCGGATGTATTCATTTTGAACATCGACGTTTCGAAACATCCATTTTTTAGAGTGATGAATTAGATTAACCCGGATGTATTCATTTTGAACATCGACGATTCGAAACATCCATTTTTAGAGTAATGAATTATATTAACCCGAATGTTTTCATTTTGAACATCGACGTTTCGAAACATCCATTTTTTAGAGCGATGAATTATATTAACCCGGATGTTTTCATTTTGAACATCGACGTTTGGAAACATCCATTCTTTAGAGTGATGAATTACATTAACCCGAATGTTTTCATTTTGAACATCGACGTTTCGAAACATCCATTGTTTAGAGTGATGAATTATATTAACCCGGATGTATTCATTTTGAACATCGACGTTTCCAAACATCCATTTTTTAGAGTGATGAATTATATTAACCCGAATGTTTTCATTTTGAACATCGACGTTTCGAAACATCCATTTTTAGAGTGATGAATTATATTAACCCGAATGTATTCATTTTGAACATCGACGTTTCGAAACATCCATTTTGTAGAGTGATGAATTAGATTAACCCGGATGTATTCATTTTGAACATCGACGTTTCGAAACATCCATTTTTTAGAGTAATGAATTATATTAACCCGAATGTTTTCATTTTGAACATCTACGTTTCGAAACATCCATTTTTTAGAGCGATGAATTATATTAACCCGGATGTTTTCATTTTGAACATCGACGTTTCGAAACATCCATTCTTTAGAGTGATGAATTACATTAACCCGAATGTTTTCATTTTGAACATCGACGTTTCGAAACATCCATTTTTTAGAGTGATGAATTATATTAACCCGAATGTATTCATTTTGAACATCGACGTTTCGAAACATCCATTTTTTAGAGTGATGAATTATATTAACCCGGATGTATTCATTTTGAACATCGACGTTTCGAAACATCCAATTTTTAGAGTGATGAATTATATTAACCCGTATGTATTCATTTTGAACATCGACGTTTCGAAACATCCATTTTTTAGAGTAATGAATTATATTAACCCGAACACATTATTTGAACATCGACGTTTCGAAACATCCAATTTTTAGAGTGATGTATTACATTAATATGGATATTTTCATTTTGAATATGAACGTATGGAAACATCCATTTTTTAGAGTGATGAAGTACTTTAACCCGGATGTATTCATTTTGAACATCGACGTTTCCAAACATCCATTTTTTAGAGTAATGAATTATATTAACCCGAACACATTATTTGAACATCGACGTTTCGAAACATCCAATTTTTAGAGTGATGTATTACATTAATATGGATATTTTCATTTTGAATATGAACGTATGGAAACATCCATTTTTTAGAGTGATGAAGTACTTTAACCCGGATGTATTCATTTTGAACATCGACGTTTCGAAACATCCATTTTTTAGAGTAATGAATTATATTAACCCGAACACATTATTTGAACATCGACGTTTCGAAACATCCAATTTTTAGAGTGATGTATTACATTAATATGGATATTTTCATTTTGAATATGAACGTATGGAAACATCCATTTTTTAGAGTGATGAAGTACTTTAACCCGGATGTATTCATTTTGAACATCGACGTTTCGAAACATCCATTCTTTAGAGTGATGAATTATATTAACCCGGATGTATTCATTTTGAACATCGACGTTTCGAAACATCCATTTTTTAGAGTAATGAATTATATTAACCCGAACACATTATTTGAACATCGACGTTTCGAAACATCCAATTTTTAGAGTGATGTATTACATTAATATGGATATTTTCATTTTGAATATGAACGTATGGAAACATCCATTTTTTAGAGTGATGAAGTACTTTAACCCGGATGTTTTCATTTTGAACATCGACGTTTCGAAACATCCATTTTTTAGAGTGATGAATTATATTAACCCGGATGTTTTCATTTTGAACATCGACGTTTCGAAACATCCATTTTTTAGAGTGATGAATTATATTAACCCGGATGTATTCATTTTGAACATCGACGTTTCGAAACATTCATTTTTTAGAGCGATGAATTATATTAACGTGGTTGGTACCTGACGAGCGTGGCGGTGCCGGGCGAGACGATCTCGGTGCACTGCAGGCGCACGAACTCGAGGCACGGGTCCACCAGCCACTCCATCATGTCGCGCACCAGCTTGCGCCGGTTGTCCACGCCCATGTAGACCGGGTCGGCCGCCGCCACCCAGCTGTCCGCCAGCGGCCGCCAGCCCAGGCTCGCCGGCTCCATGTAGATCATCCCGCACCGCGACACGGTGGCCGGCGACGCCTGCCTCCCCCCGCCACGGCACACACAGACAGAGAATGAATGGAGAAGTACGCCTGCCCCGCCACGGCGCACAGAGACAGAGAATGAATGGAGAAGTACGCCTTGCCCCGCCACGGCACACACAGACAGAGAATGAATGGAGAAGTACGCCTGCCCCGCCACGGCACACAGAGACAGAGAATGAATGGAGAAGTACGCCTGCCTCGCCACGGCACACACAGACAGAGAATGAATGGGGAAGTACGCCTGCCTCCGCCACAGCACACAGAGACAGAGAAGAATGGAGAAGTACGCCTGCCCCGCCACGGTATACAGAATAAGAGAGACAGAGAATGAATGGAGAAGTGCGCCTGCGCAGCCACGGCACACAAAATGAGAGAGAGATAGAGAGAATGAATGGAGAAGTACGCCTTCGCAGCCACGGCACACAGAATGAGAGGGAAATAGAAAGAATGAATAGAGAAGTACGCCTGCGCTAGCCACGGCACACAGAATGAGAGAGGGATAGAGAGAATGAATGGAAAAGTACGCCTGCGCAGCCACGGCAGACGGACAAAAGGTGAGAGAGAGTGAGGGAGAGAGAGAGCACGATAGATAGTGAAAGAATAGAGAAGCACACCTTGCCAGCCATGGCAGACAGTGTGTGTGAGAGAGAGAAAGAGAGTGAGAGTCAGTGAATGGAGAAGCACGCCTGTGCAACCACGGCAGAACAAGAATGAGTGAGAGAGAGAAAGAAAGGGAGAGCGATAGATAGTGAGTGTGTGGAGAAGCACGCCTGCGCAGGCACAGCAGACATACAGAGAGTATCTCCCGCCAGCAGGGCACCGCCCCAGCCAGCACAAGCTCTAAGCCCTCGAGCAGTCTCCTGGTATTGAGAAGTACGCCTTCGCCGCCATGACACACAAGCTTCGCATGGTAGTGATAGGACAAGGAAGAGGAAGGATAGATGGCGCGCGGTCCGTGGGCCCCTTTGTTAAGGTACTGGTACCGCATTCGCCTGATGTTTTTCGGAGAAACCACGGAAAACTACCGATCAGTGCAGCCGGCCGCTAGAATTCTTCTCCAGAGAGCGACTGAATTCGACCTACTTGACAAGCTATTTGATGCACTGAGGCATCTTTCCCGGTGCAGGGAACGTTCATGATCGTGTTTTGAACCCAAAGGGTGAGAGAGAGTCAGTGAATGGAGAGGCAATTCCAAGAGATCTCAATTTGATAATGAATCTTGTAAATGTAGTGAGTGTTGTAGTGGATGTAGTGGGTTAAATGGAGTAGGTGTTCCGTCATCCCCTACACATACGATTTCGTGTTTCCGGGCAAAGGTCGTTAGCCCCGTAGGGTGCAGCGAAAGTTTTATCAGGGAGCTGATTTTCCTCCCTCGCTGGATGGAAACATCCGCCGCCCGCCTGCGCGCCCTCTTGCGCCGTTGTCCCCGTCCACGTATCTCTCTCCAGCAGAGCACCGCCCCAGCCGAGGCTCCTCCTCTGGGCTTCCGACATGAGGTCTAATGTAACGCATGTAAATGTAAATAAGGGGTGAAGTAAGGACAAGGAAGATCAAGTAAAGGTCTGTGGTCACTTTATTAGCGTACTGCTTCAGCATTCGTCTGGAATTTATTGCAGAAACAACGGAAACCTACAGATCAGAGCAGTCTTCGAATAAAATTCTCCACCAGATAACAGCTGAATTCGACGTAGCTATGAAGCTAGTGCTGAAAATCCATCGAGACTCAAATCCTAACACTTCTCGGTCAGCAGAACTGCAGTGACATCATTTGATGTCTTGAGTCACTTCATCCGGTAAATACTGTTTACTGGTTGAGTGACAATCCAATGGAATATGTTTTAAGTTGTTTGTTGTACTTTTAAATATCTCTAATTGTATAGAGTGTCCTTTAAATATTTTAACAATGTGACAATCACATTTTTGTTTAACACACAATGTGTAAAAATGCATTTTTATCCAATAACAAATTATGTTCCATTGTAAACTGTTAGTGGGAATATATCGAAAAGTGCGCATCGGATCAAGAAAAGTAAGTAATGAATGTTATTCGAATCAAGGAGGGCCATCAAAAGACACCAAATTTGAAAACACACCCTTATCCACCGCGGGTGGAGGTGGTGAAAAAGAGAAATGGCCAAAGGGAAATTTCATTTTTAGTGCCGAATCGTATATTCCGACTTTCCAGTGTTTTAGTGTGGTACCAGAAAACAATTCACAGAACGGATGCTTGCGGGAAAGGAGAATATTGAGTAGTCTTAGTAGCAGCGATTAGAAGAGCAGTTCCTTGGACCGCTGATACTGAGATTCCATATTGGAAAGGTGAGATTGAAATATTAACTTACTGATAATTCATGTTACAAAGCGAAGTTCATGAATAATTCATAAGTGACTACTAATTGGGACATAAAATCACTATAGCGTCGGGTTGCGAGATTGTTTAAGCTCGTGGTTTATAAAAAATGGTTCATTTCACTTTTGAGAAACTCCATTTCAGCAACCATACAAGTCAGCGTTTGCACTGGAGTATTTTCGATCAATGGAATAGAACTCACAGCAATTGGAAAATTACTGGAAAAGTGTACTTCTCAAATAGGACTAGTCTGGAGTGGAGAGCTGGCTGATCGTTGTTGCAACGGGAACATGAGATGTCAACGCGTTGTCAGAACTGCTGTCGGAAATAAGATCTACTCTCAATACTTCCATGTCAGGAAATACGACATATACATATATATAAACGTGGATGTTGGTATATGTGTATATAAGAGCTTAACGCCGACACCGTAAGACCAATCCCCATGAAAATTGGCACTTCTACATGTTTTTCACCGAGAAGGTTGATGTGCTGTTAAATCTGTTGTACGTCCACTACAAGGCGCTGTAAAACAAAACTAAATATTTACGTCAAACGCAATCCGCAACACATTCGGCAGGATTTTTAATCTATATCGGTAAATAACTCTTAAACGATGCGTTGTATGGCCTTAAAAATTAAAAGTTTAAAGCTAAAGGCCTCAAAGAAACGTTTCTCACATTGTAATCTATAGGATGAAATCTTCAACATTCTATTAAATTTTTGCTGGTCCGGTGCTTCTCGATATTACCTTACCTGCTAAGAGATGTGAAGAATCTGCAATTAAATGTGAATGAGAACAGACAGGGACAGGGTGAGAGAGAGAGATAGGAACACGGTGAGGAAGGGAGAGACAGTGAGAGGGTGATGGAAGGGGAAAGAGGAAGAAGGACAGAACAACGTCTGCCGGGTTTTCCTAGTAATATCTAAATGCAATTTACAGTGTGAAAACTTTGTGAGCGAACGAACTTGAAGAACCGAAAGCTAAGTCTTAAGGGAAAAATTGACGGTATCTCGCGTTCAGAATCAAGTACTCGTTTCTTGCCACCATTCTCATAGGCAATCGGTATAAACTTGGAGAAAGAGCTAGTATTAAAATATCAAACTAATCTTATTTAATTTTTAAGAGGACATACTCTCTGATTTAGTGGTTTAAGATGTATGAAAATTAGTATGTAATTAATTTGTATGATTTTTTGTTAATGAGTATTACTCTGTATTACAATAAGGCAAACTCATGTTTGAAGATTTTTTTCACTGAAAGAAAAGTTAGGTGAATTCCTATATTAAGTATTGACGGTGGTGTATCTGTGACAATTGATGTTAACAGATTATCACGATTAAATCTGCGAGTCAACCGATGTGAGGGCGGTTGCAATATTTTTTCTTTTAAGTTTCTTCTTAAATAAACGGATACTGGTTCCATTTTCATCGAAGTCAGTTCTTTCGAAAATTGTAAAATGTTAACATTGCAAAAGTACAAATTTTAAGATAAAGATGTTATGTTAAATGAAACCAGTTTAAAAAAATCATATATTAAAATAGTTTTGTATTGTTTTCTTAAAAAATAATGGTTTGCGCTTGAAATTAATATATTTAATAAATTCATATATTAATAGTTTTTTTAATAAATAAATACTTAATAATACTAAAAATTATGAAAAATGTTTCTCAAAAATCTCTCCAATTTTTTTTTAAATTTTTTCCACTGCTAAAGCAAAGGACGCCGAAAAGATTGACGCAGGTCTCATTTTCAAAAGTTAGAAATAATGCGAGAAAGCATGTTGCATGTGACGGTACCTGCGCGAGGTCCATGACCTCGAAGATCATGGACATGGCGTTGGTCATCTGGATGATGTCGCCGGAGGTGAGGCAGAGCTTCTTGTTGTCGTCCAGCACCGTGTTCATGTTCTCGATCCACACGGCGTCCACGGGGCCGTCGAAGATCACCCACTTGCGCTCCGGCGTGTCCGTGTACGCGTACGTGCTGCAACGCACATTTGGAGCATTTCCTCCCCCCCCCCAGGAGTTACGCAATGTATGGTCGACCTCACACAATACGTGGGGAACCGACTGACCCAAGCCGGTTTTGATCCTGAGTTGTCGTTTAGGTAAGGCAATTAAATAAATTAGTTTAGCAAATTCCGAGTATTTTGAGCACACTATCTCCCTGCCGGAAACCATTTCCCACACTTGTTTCGTAATTGATGTACGTCCCCATATCATATGACAGGTGGGAAGTAATGACAGCCCTCAGTTCTAGTTTTCGTCTCGGATCTTTGTTTAGGTACGAAGCCGCCCATAAATGAGGTATCGCTAATTTGGGGTATTTTAGATACCTCGTCTACCTGCCTCAACCCTTTCTCTTTAGCATTAAGCAATTTATGAACAAACCCTATAACATGCTGAGGGCAGACAACAAAATTAGGACATTATATTTAAGTTTGTTTTTAATGTATGACATTGTAATCTACATTATTGTCAATAGTGTTCTGAACCGAATAAAAAAAATATCAGCTTATATTATCTTACATAGTTTTTTATCTGTAAAGGATTTATATAATGCACTGTAACTTACAGGAATTTCATTTTAAAGTTTCGCTGTGACTACGCAAAATCTCTGATCACTCATCAAAACATGGATTGTAAAATATAAACAAACAACTTACAAGGTACATTGCAACATGCTATTGGTGCCATACTCTAAGAGAACTGACAACGGTTGCAAAAAATTTATTCCATTGAAATACCTTTGATAGAACAAATAAAATGAAATTAAATTGCCATTTAAGAGGAGCGTGGCCGCGTGACTCGAAATTTTTAATTGCATTTAATTAATTAAATTTTCAAAATCTTCCCGAAATGTTACACGCATAAAACATGCACAATAACTGGCTGACTCTGTAAGACATGTGTTTTAAACGGCACCTCGCGATATAGTTCGGTAGTTTTTCTTTCTCACAAATTAGGCACAATATTGTTCAGAAAATATTGCAGAATTGTTTAATTGAAAAATTGAAAAATTCATTTTTTCAAAAATATTAACCTATATGTATTCTTAAGGATATGCTACCAAAAAAGGTTTTCACGAGTAACAACACATTAAAAACTGACAGATTCCGTATAACATGTGTTTGAAACCGCACCTCGCGATATAGTTCAGTAGTTTTTGCTGTCCGCAAATTATGTCACCATTTCAGTGAGTTT
Source organism: Acheta domesticus (assembly GCA_031308135.1). Taxonomy (NCBI): domain Eukaryota; kingdom Metazoa; phylum Arthropoda; class Insecta; order Orthoptera; family Gryllidae; genus Acheta; species Acheta domesticus. The sequence goes on along the minus strand of JAHLJT010005437.1, from coordinate 23,613,917 downwards.
GAAGTTTGTCGTGTACATTGAATTTGCAAAACACAGAGTATGTTTTCTTAAAAATTGATTTTGTTTGCAGGCTTTGGAAGTGGAATTTTTGTGTAGTAAGTGTGCACATTTTGCTTGGAGTTCCTTTCCGCCGCCATAATATGCGTAGAGAAAGCGCACTTACCGGAACGTCTTTGCGAGCACCCCGTCCGACCACACGTAGGAGACGGGGTCGAACTCCCCGAAGAGCTGGCCCATGGTGATGGCCTTGGGGTTCATCACCGTGAACACCACGCTCTCCTCGTCCTCGCCCTCCTGGTGCATCAGGGTGAGCGCCTTCGACAGCACCTGCGCACCGCCACCACGCGCGCCTCTTAATGGCAATGGTTTCATTTTTGGTTTATTTTGACTTTCTTGCCTTACGAACACTTCGTAAGAAGAGAAGTTATGTAATCGTCCGCCGGAAAACGGCGGATTTTCGCCATAAAAACTCTTACAGCAGGGGTCTGGTAACGAAAAAGTGGATAAATTCTGTTGCCAAATTTAGAAACAAAAATCCTGTCTCTCGTGATGTAGTCAAAATCCATGATTTGTTTCTTCTTGACACTGCAAACGTCTTGCTCGATTGACGGCAGAACGTCCGTCTGTCCGTCTGTGGCCAATTCTAGCGCCTTAACCGTTCAGCCGATTTTCTTCAAAATTGATATTCTCCAATCGATTTCACGATGTCAAAGCTCCTGGAATTTGAAACTGACATTTCAATATTGGGGGGTACTATACATGAAGCCCGTCGGAGATTTTCAAAGTTAAAAAAATGGCTCCAAATGTTTTGATTAAATTTTGTTGTTGAATAGTGCGAAGGACGTTTAAGAGAATGATATATTTTCGGGGATATCCCCAATTTTTCGAAAATTGTAAAAAACACTTTCAAAACTGCAAAAATTTAAGATAACAGATTTTTGCCTCATACAAAGTTGGTTGTACAAAATTACCACTTTAAATAAGGTCATGTGCATTTTAAAAAAACGAGTAGTGTTTGCGTAAATTGCGCTTCAAATTTACAAAAAAAATTTCCCCCAAAACCGCTCCAAATTCCAGTTCCAAAATTGTTATTACTTTCTTCGTAATTAATCTTTGTAATTGTTATTACAAATACTTCGTAAGAAGAGAAAGTTATGCAATCGTCCGTCGGAAAACGATCTTTCAGCGCACTGCGCTTGTGTGGCGTAGTGGATTCAGCGCCATGTTAATGCCGGTATGTTAAATTAGAGGATTTGGGATCGCGTCTCGTAGCAGAAAAAATTGCTGGTTTATGTTGTAGTATATTATTGCGGAGCATTTAGGAACAATGCGAGAACAATGTTCTTTGGTAGCACCACTAGTTTCGAAAATGCGAAAGAACGTGAACATTTCAAAACTACAAAATATGAGATATAGATTTTTGCTTTAAACGAAGTGTTGTAAAACATCAGCTATTTAAAAAAGCTATGACTAACTGATAAACAAGTTGAAATATGAATACAGTTGGAAATAAGCGTTTTTACAAGAATTTATGTTTTTTTCCCCATCGAATGCACATATTTTTTATTTTTAACAAAGTTGCACTGGTAACAGCGCTTCTGTATAATTTGCTGCGAATACCATATCAGTCAAATGTATTCCTGTTTTTTTCATTGGGGAAAGTAAGAAATGACTGCTGCTCCTGACGAACATCCTGAAATATACGAAATATACAAAACGTCCTAATATATACAAAACGTCCATCAAGAAATGTTGGGATGTCTAGTTAACATTGTCCCAGGAACGATACCTAATTTGGCATTTATGTATAGCAAATTAACAAGATAGTCCAGAGAATATCAATTTTGGAAAAAAGAGTGAAATATTGAAGAGTCAGAGTTATTTAAATCTCGGAGTGAGACACTTTAAAAATCTGTCTTCGAAACCCCAACAAAATGTAATTCCCACAAAAAATTGGAGATCAATTTTTGCATCATTTGGTAATTTCCTGCCTACATATGAGTAGTACAACATCTACATAGTAGGAGTAGAAACGCCTTCTTCATGATGGCACAAATTCATTATTATTTTTGTCGGCATGTAAACAAGTAGTGGACGTATACACACACCATGTTTACGTCTGACAGTCTCTATCTATCTAACTACCTATCTATGTATCTATCGATTTATGTCTCTCTCTCTCTATTTTTCGATCTCTCTCTTTTTCTTCACCTTGTTATCATATTTTATCTCTTCTTCAATTTTTTTTCTTCTCTGTCTCATTCTAATTGTCTGAATTCCCGATCTCCGATCTGGCCCTTTCAGTCGAACATTCCTCCGACTCCTACCTCTTCCCCCTCCGTCCCCTTCTTCATTCTCCTTTTTTCTCGTACCCTCCCCCTCCGTGCGGGTCAATTGTTTCAGTTCATTTCTCGCTCTAATGAAGCTGAATATGATTATGATGATCAGAAGGAGAAACAATGGCAATGGCTTGGATTTATGAAGCAAATGGAAGAAAGAGAATTGAGAAGTCATAAGATGGCTGGGAGAGCTATAACATTCCTCAACACTAAAACAAACATGCGTACTCGAGGGCGAGATTCACACCCACGACCGTACCAACAGAGATTGATTGGGTCCTCGGCGCATGCAGTTTACATTTGTTCACGCACGCAAGTACACGTTTCGTGAGATCCCTCACAATATTAATTTTGGAAACATTATTGAGCACCGGGGGTAAGATGTATCTGCTAGTGCGATCTCCACAAGAACAAAGTTCTTTTACAAATCTTTTTGAAAGTAAAGTCTAAAGAATTCTCAGGAAAAAAAATTCCGTTCAAAATTTTAAGTTGGAGTTTTTGCATAATTCAAAACCATATCTATACTACGAATACGTATGTGGAAGTAAAATATTAATGCTTCATACTAGAAAACAAACATTATTACAGTGAGTAAAATTTCCAAAAACAACCAGTGAAAACGGCATTTAAGACCTTGGTATTCTCCATTACGTCAATCCTCCCTCGATGTGGTGATGGCTGGAAAACTAAGAAACTTTGAGGCAGGGGCGTAGCGTCCATGGATGTGGGTGATGTGTTACACACCCTGACAATATCAGTTATTTTTACTTTAAATGATTGTAAATGGTCCATTTGTTATTTTCATTTTGTATTACACAAAATTTCTCTGTATTTCAAACTTCCGTTGAAGCCGTTGAAGATTCGATTCTTCACGTGGATGAATGACTCACTCGGAAATGCTTCTCTTGCCTGCGCTGTGAATCAGATGCACAGGCAACCATTACATCCAGCGAGCCTATGAAATAAATCTTATGTTACGAAATTTCATGGTTTTCTTCGGTGTTTGTAAGAGGACAAGATTAATTAATTAGCGTAGTAATTTAATTTATGTTTTATTATCTTATTTTAATGCATTTAGTAAATATATATTTGTAGCCAATTTAGGTTAGGGATTGTAGTGGTTGAATGCACAAGGGTATGTGACCGTGCAATCCACATCCGTGCTGAGGAATGGCGAGTACAACGCGATTCCAAGTAAGAGCCTATATAATTATGAAATCGTATTTTACCGTGCACATAATTATGGAATTGTCTTGTGCCGTGGACAAATTAAAACCAGAAATCTGCAGACTAACATTCTCTGAAAAGGAAAATATAATTAAAGCATTCTGCCAAAACCTACTCTCAGTATCATTTCGAACATTACAAAATGTCAGCGACATTTTAATAATAAAATTTGTGATAATGAATCATGGATATGCGGATGTAAAAGTCCTTAAAACATTATTTTACTGACCTTCTTTTATGTTCTCAAAGAAAAAAGGGTGGGATTTCAATGTTTACGTAGATTTGAATAATACTTACAAGGCTATCAAGACACATAAGTACTCCTACACTCATATAGCACGTGAGAAACCGTTAAAATGTTCGGAAAATCTAAGAGGATAAAATTTTACTAAATAGCCATCACGGGCTTTGTTGAGCAATACAATAGTGATATAAGGGAAAACAGGGAAATTTATCACACTTTATTCGAGTTGTATACTTTTTTTGGGAGACAAGGGCTTGCATTTCGTGGCCATGATAATAGGGGATCATCAAATACAAAACATTTCATAGAACATGAAATAATGAAATATGATTTAACTCTCAAGGATGATATGGAAACTTCCACCGTTTCTAATGGGTCACTCTAATGTCATTCTAATGGGTCATAAATGAAATGGGGCAATTTTTAAAATAGGGAATAAGGAACATTTAATAGTTTTAAATTATTTTCTCGTTTCTCAAGTTACATACCCTAAGCCAAAAATCAGGCTACGCCACTGCTTTGAGGAAAACTGCGTTTTGCGCAAGATTGCGAAAACAGAGGACATGAATCATATGCATTGGATTTACACCCGACAGCAACAGTCAACAATAAAGAATGATTTATCGTTTATCACGGGACGCATGTGCAGTGCCCGAAAGTCATAATACTATGACATCAAGCGGTCGTGAAGGAGGTCTTGACCCGGAGATGACCCTTTCAGATGTAATACAGGGAAAAACGCGTGTTTTTGTAAATGTAGAGTGACATCTGCCTCTAAGCCCGCTATATAAGCCGTTTGGCGACCCAGACAATGTATTGCAACATGAGTGGACAGCGGGAGTGGCCGTGGCTTCTGCCGCTGTTGTTATCGTTCCCGCTGTGGACACCTGTGGCTGCACAGCCAAGGTGCTCCTCTGGGAAGGAGCTCGCCCTCTCCTTGTCGTACTCTACGAACGCCACCGGGCACCGCGCCGTGAGCGCCAGCATTGAGCAACCCCTGGGGAGTGCCGGGTGGCTGCTGGATGCGGAAGTCAGGACCTCAGGGTGCGGGCCCCACGACGTCCCACGGCGGTCGCTCACCGTCTCGCTCAACGGGCCCCCGGAGGAGGGGTTTCTGGCCCCCTCGCCCGCGCCCTCCGCGCCATCCACTCCCACCGCGCCCTCATCGCCCATCGCGCTCTCTTCGCCCTCATCGCCCACCGCGCCCTCATCGCCCCGGCCCGCGCCCCCGGGCTACCTCACGCTGCCCGGCCTTGGCTACTACCGCGCGCCGCCCGAGGCCAAAGACTGGCGCGCGGCGAGCGCCCTCTGCCGGAAGGAGGGCGGGGGACTGGTGGCGCCGACGTCCCAACGCGAGGTGGAGATACTGTTCGCATACTTCTCACCGAACGCCACCGGCAGAACTTTCACTAACCGCTTTTGGCACAGCGCCAACGAGATCGAGCAGAAGGGCAAGTTCGTCACCGAGGACGGGGTGCCCCTGGAGAACACGGGCTTTGCAGACTTCGCACTGGGACGAATTAAGAATTCTAGCGATAATTGCTTAACGATTCGCACTGATAAATTATTATATTATAATAACTGTTCAGACAAAATGTCATTTATCTGCAGAGTACCTTTATGATATTTATTTTCATGTTATTCTTCGTCGGCTTCATAGGAAACATTCGAACAAATATGATGTTTTATCACAACGTGGGTACTAATTTATTGTGTATTATTATTGATTCTATTTGTTAATAGTCTTTTAAAATACAGCCAACGTCGAATAATACTATTGGCCTAAATAAAATGCTTTATACTCAAGTGAATAAAAGATAATTTTTTCCATTAAATGTTGTATTGTAAGTTTGTCTTTTACTCACTTTTAAAATACTGTGTTCCTTTTGCGAAACCTGTCTTGAAAAATTATCTTTCCTTTCTTTCAAGAGATATGTTTGGTTGGCGACTAGTGATATACAATACCTAGAATCCTTAAAGCCTGAAAAATGTTCGATATGTGGAATGTTGTCAATTGAAAAAGTTGACTGAAAATCTACTTGCTAATCATCCCAACTCAACTCAAAATCCTTAAGACCAAGCTAACCACCACACTCAACGGGCCCCCAGAGGGTTGGATTCCGGCCCTGTTATCATCTCCGCCCTCCACGCCTCAGCCCGCGCCGTTGGGCTACCCAACGAACTAGAATATACAACATAGAGTGGCTGAAACGCCTCCATCTTTGCAGCAAATTAGAGCCATGTCTTTTGCAGTCAAAGCAGCGCCCTCTGTAGTAGAAGAGTTCGTAAGGCGCCGGATGGGGTGATATAAATCCTCTTGCTGTGTATTCTTACGATCAAAAATCAATCTTTTAAAAACAAAAGCACATTTGTAGGGAGAAGGAATTAAAATTTGAGAAACTTTAAAAACACGTTTCTTCTTGCATCGGTTATTGTCATAGGAGTGGAAGCTATTGAAATGTTATTGTAGTTAGCTTAACCCCTGAAAGTGAATGTTATTGCAGTAAGAAGCCAAGAAACAGATCACAAATAAGGCAGCAAATATAAACAATATCCCTTGCATGACAGTTGTCATTGATAATCGTCAATAACCGAGTAAACAAACAACTAAACATAATAATATTAAAATACAGTTGAACGAAAAAGAAAACTATATAAAAATAAGATCTGACACAAACAACATGTCGATTTAATATAACAACAGTTCTACGCTACTTCCAGGTCACAACTTTTTCAACATCCTTATTCCCAGAAAATTAAATGTGCATTCATTAAGCGACCACAAACTCGTAAAACGAAAAGCTCACGATTTTTATCAAAAATGTCACTCTTCCCTGTGCTCCTCAATCTTCAGTCTAAGTCGCAATGCCCACGTATGAAACGTATGAAAACCAGACAACCCAAAGACCGATTCCAATCGCCATGACTCCCAAAACTGTCCATTGAACAAAAACTGAAACAGTCATTAACCTCTCTTTATTTAACTGAGCACACTGTTTACTCTCTTCCGAGTAATAAAAGCCACTGTGTCTGAAAGGTAACCCCCAAAAATCTAAAAAAAATGTGTATTAAATAAATAACTTGAAGGACAAAGCTTGTCAAACGAGAGGAAATGTTTTAAAAAATCATTCAAGAAAGGGCCTGAAATGCGCAAAGTGCCCTTCATTGTGGTCACCTTGAGCACGCAGGTCTTCCCAGAGATGGGCATCCCCACCACCATGAAGCCGTGGCGCACCAACATCATCTCGTACGTCTGGGTGATCTTCAGCAGGAACGAGGGCACCACCTGCAGGTTGTCTTTCTTGCATACCTGCAGCCACCACAAGACAACAGGGTTAGCGCACCATTCAAATTCAATTCAATGATGCCTTATTTGTGTTGTGGCGAAACTCGGGGTATCAGGCCTTCTCTTCTGTCTGACCACGCAAATTCAAATTCACAGCACACTACAAAGCATCGTACCCTCACGATTCACCACTCTCGGAGAAAATATCTGTGGAGAATCACTAAATGACCTGTATACGAAATGTACGTTCTAAATGAGTTGTTGATCACTGCCCGAATACCTGTAGATTGTTATATATTGTCTGTATCAAGTTACAGAGCAATTAATCTATTACCAGCATTTGCAAAAATTTTCGAAAAGCTTATCTTAATCACATTAAACACCTACCTTAATAAAAATAAATGCAATTCTGCTACATTAATTTGGATTCCGTCTTCTTCTCTCCTCAACCCACCAATTGTTAAGAATTGTTGAAGATATTGCTGTAGCTTATTAACATAAACAATTCTGTTTAGATTTCGCGCAGGAGTTTGATAAAGTCTGGCACAGTTGATTGTTATTCAAGTAACGTCAAACTAGGACTCCCAGAATATATATTCCAAAAATTATATGTTTTCTTTGATGGATTTTTTACAGTAAAAATAAACAATACCATAGGGTATTGTTTATTTTCATAAAATCAAATACTTTGATGGATTTTTCACAGTAACTAGTAATGCTACAGAATGGCACAGACGTTCCAGTATGAGTTTTCTATTTGCTAGGGTCTCGGCTAGCTATTCATACTTGCCACATACTTTTGCCAGCTGCACAAATATCGCTGCCCACGCCTTTCTTTTAACATTTTCTTAATTTTTCAATTTCTTAATGTTAGAATGAAATATTAATTTTAGAATATTAAAGAACATTAATAATTTTGCCGTTTCTTGTAAATGAAGAAATGTCAAAATATTCTAGGAAGATTCGCTCAGATACAGAAGCTCGATACAGAAGCTCAAAACGAAGTGTTTCAAACTCGAAACACCGATACTTTGGCTATATTAATCAGAGAATACAATTTTGATGAAAAACGTGAGTATATACGGTTTGGACTTATACTATAATGTGCAGTAGGTAGTACCACGGAACAATCATGTCCAATTTCAAAATTCCGGGACTTTTCCCTCGACTAACAGTTTTTGGTCTAATTTGACTGAGTTAATTCTTACAAAAAATCATATTGAGGGATTTCTGAAACCTTGAATTTAGTAAACCCTACAACCATCAACTGCGGTTCACCATTCACAGTGTGAATTGTGAAGGACATGAACATGTTCTTTTACTCTTACGACCTTTTCACTAGTTAATTTTGAACATTCAGACCGATTGATAATCCGAAAGGGAGCCGGCCGCAAGCGCCTGCTCACCCTGAAGATGGCGTTGTTGAAGACGCGGTAGTCCGTCTCGGGCAGCACCACGTTCCGGAACAGGTCGCTCATGATGCCCTCAAAGAGCGGCACGTCGTGGTTGAGGAACTTGGGCAAGTTCACGTCCAGGATGGAGCGCATCACCAGCACGTCCTCGCTCTCCTCCGGGAACTTGCGCTTCAGGTTGCCCGCCGCCGACAGCACCGACTTCACCGCGCGCATGCCTAGGCATACGATATTTGTTTAGCGTTCGCCCGCCGCCGACAGCACCGACTTCACCGCGCGCATGCCTACGCACACCATGTTCATTTAGCGTTCGCATGCCTAGGCATACGATATTTGTTTAGCGTTCGCATGCCTAGGCATATGATATTTATTTAGCGTTCGCATGCCTAGGTATACGATATTTATTTAGCGTTCGCATGCCTACGCACACGATATTTATTTAGCGTTCGCATGCCTAGGCATACCATATTTATTTAGCGTTCGCCCGCCGTCGACCCTATCGACTTCACCGCGAACATGCCTACGCACACCATGTTTGTTTAGCGTTCGCATGCCTAGGCATACGATATTTGTTTAGCGTTCGCCCGCCGTCGACACTACCGACTTCACCACGCGAATGCCTCGACATACGACATTTATAAAGTGTTTTCCCCGCAGTCGACCCTACCGATTTCACCGCGCGCATGCCTAGGTATACGATATTTACGTAGCGTTCGCCCGCCGCCGACAGTACCGACTTCATCGCGTGCATGCCTCGGAATATGGCGATAAATTATAATGCTCTAATTGAGCATGTTAGGCGGTTAGTGATCGACCATGGCTTGCAGTATCGACATAATTTCCAGCTTGAGTACTTCTAGATTCTGGGCGTGCAACTACTAAGGACCCTAATCCCGTTGGTGTGATACATGTAATATCTCTCGACTTTGGTCTATTTCTCTCCTTTTAAAGTTGAGATCTGGCCCCGACGTACTGGTCAGTCAGCATCATCTCCACTTATCTCCAGAACCGGGACACCGCCCCAGCCGGAACAAGCTTTACATTTCCAACTTGTCTGCCAACGTGGATGTAAGTGATATTCACGTAAGTGTAAGTTTATATGTAAAGGGAGAAAAAAGGGACAAAATGAGAAACGAAATATAGGAATACAATTTAACAGAACATTTATTCCAGGAAGATGAAAATAATAAAATATTATCTTATACATTTCGCTACTCTTGCAACAAGTAGGAACTCGGGCGGGGCATTATCTACCAGAAATAACCAAAATGTAGCGGTTGAAATTTGTCCCCAAAACAATATATTCATTTAATAAGTTTCAACATTCTGTTCTTTTTATTACACCAATATATGACACCAAATATACCACACAATAAGCAGAAAATTTTGGATGAGAAGTAAATGTATAGAATCATTCATGTTTGTTCATCTTTCGCAAAGTAAACTTGATAAAAGAAAAGAAACAAAGCACTACTATCCCAGAAAACGATAGTGAGGACCCATTGGCCATTTCCGAGTACCATACGAGTGACGTCGAACGAGTGTCCATACGAGTGACGTCGAACGATCACTCGGGTCGTCCGTACAGCTCTCTTGCTAGAAAGAATTCGGGAGAGGGAGCGGTGACAATATGTCACCTTGTAATTGATAATAATATAATACAACCTTGTCAATACAAAATATTCTTATTTAGCTTTATTATCGAGCACAGAGATACACCCGTGTAAATCAATTTACATAGAATATTTATCACAGAATATATTTAACATAGAATAACATAGAATATAACATTTAACATAGAATATATTTATTTAGTAATTTCAAATACAGTTGATGATTCTACAGGCTCTGATCAGGTGGGGTAGAATCGAGAATCCTTGAACCAGCAAAATTGTAATAGAATGGTCAAGAAAATCTCATCCTGTATATTGCGGTTTGATGAATGTTTCTGTGAGGCCTTTGGCCTCAAAATTTTAGTTTTTGATGCGCTAGAATGCTTCGTTTAAGAGTTATTTAACGATGTAGATAAACAAATCTTGACGTGCGTTGCGGATTGCATTTCACATTAATATTTAGATTTCTTTCTAACTAATCCTCCAAGCTTTTAAATTCAAAGTGCAATTCGTCACGTCTCTGTGAAATTCTCTCTGTTTAGAGACCTTATTTATAAAGATTGGCTGCGTGTGAGAGTCGCAAAGGGAGGGTAAACTACTAAAATAATATAGGAAACGATCAATCAATCAATCAATCAATCAATCAATTTTTACTACTCCTACCGTAGTCGTAGTGGTTCTGCGAGGACAGCTGCTCCGAGCAGAGGCGGTACGCCGTCACGATCTTCACGGACAGCACCCGGGCGTCAATGAAGCCGAAGGAGTAGAGCGAGATCTCCCCGATCATGGCGTAGTCGGGCACCATCATGGCCACCGTGCGAAATAGCACCTGCCGCCAAGTGTCCAGGTGATGTACACACACTGACCTACTAGTGCTCAGATATTGAGGATTTTACTAGAACTTTCTTAATATACCTCAGAACACTTTTACTTTCTCGCAACTGGGTAGAAAGTTATGTAATTCTGCGTGGAAAAACTGCGAATATTCGGCAAAAAACTCTTATTACAGGACCCTGGTATCGAAAAAGTGGATAAATCTAGTTGCTGAATTTATTAAAAAAAATTCTATAGCATGTGGTGTAGCCAGAATCGGTGATTTGATACCGAAAAATTGAATGACGGCAAAACGTCAATCCGTGTGTGAACAACGCTAGCGACTACACCGCTCAGTTGATTTTCTACAAAACTAATGTTCCCTAATCGATCTGGCTAATGTCGCGGCGCCTTGAATTTGAAATTTTATTTTAATTTTGGGGGTACTTCACATAAAGTCCCTGGGAGATTTTCAGAGATTTCAAAAATATGGCTTTATCGTTTTTTATTACATTTTGTTGTTGGATTGTGTAAAAAACGTTTAAGACAATGCTGAAAGTGTCATTTTCGAAAATTGCAAAAGTTCAATTTTATTTCTACAACTGAAAAATTGAAGACAGCTTTTTCTCTCAATGAAATTTGTTATTTAAAAGTAGATTTTGAAACAACACATGGTAAGAATTTTCGAGAATTTGGGTAGTTTTCCCGCAATTATGGGCTTTAATTGCAGCAAATTTTTGAATTGAATTGTCGACTTGGAAAGAGTAAAGTACGCTTAAGAGAATGGTGCAGGTCACATTTTCTCTGAAATCTCTGATTTTTCGAAAATTCAAAAATTTTTCAACGTCTTCCTACAACTATTATTATGAGGTTAATTTTTTCGTGATTAAATGTGTTCAGTAGAAACAGATCTTCAAATTACGTCATGTTCAATTTTTAGAAATTATGAGAGTTTGTAAGTACTTTTGCGTCAAACATAGGCACTTTTTAATTTTAAACAATTATTTTCTCCGGCTCCAAATTTTGTCTTTAATTTTGTCACGTGTGTGGCAAAGAACGGTCAAAAAAGGGGTGCTGGTCCCATTTTCAGCGCACTCTGTATTTTCGAAAATTGGAAAAAATTTTAAATGGTAAATTTTGAATTTCCCTGTCTTAGTTTGAGGCGCTGTCAATTTTTGAGAGTAATTTGAGAGGTGTTCGGAGGCAGTTGAATATTCTGAGAATCCCTTCTCATTGTTAGAGCATGTTACAGCTGTATGAAACGCTGCTTTAATGGTCGAATTTCTGTTGATATTTGCTTTACAAGAATTATTTTTCGTACCTAATTTTCTACGATGTTATGAGTAGAAACAGTATTTCCATGAAAATGCATGTTTTATTTAAGTTTTGTAGAGTTTGCAAACTTTGTTAGTGAATGTTTCTTGGGAACGTCATTTTAAAAATGAATACAATTTTGCTGGAAGAGGTGAGAAAGGGAAATAGGGAAAATTTCATTTTTCAAGAATGATGCAGACTAAATTTTTTCTTGTAAAACCTCTTCCCAAATGGCAAATTTTCTTTGAACAATTTGGAGCCGTTTTTAAGAAAATGGCGTTTAAACGCTACTGTAAATTCGAAATTTGAAGTTTATTTTCACAGAAAACTTTTGAGATTTTGAAAACCTTAGAAGTCATTTAAACCATCTTTTGATCTTTCAAAAAATTACATTTGTGGAATATTTGAAAAAATAAAAAATACACAAAAATTAACTTTCAAGAGTGCAATTAGCATTATCCGTTCGAAATGTTTGAAGAAAAAATTTGGAGCTATTTTTTAAAAAAATGGCGTTTGGGCGTTTCTGAAAATGCGTAATTTTGACCTCGTTTGCACAGAGAACATTTGAACTTTCGAGAACCTTACAAAATTACATTTTTGTAATTTTTGTAAAAGCAAAAGAATATAGTTTGATGTTTATCTCAACTCATAGAGTGCATTTAGCACCATACCAACAAAAAGTTTAAAGAAAAAAATTGAAAACGTTTTTAAGAAAATCTTGTTTTTGTAATTTTTTTAAAATTGTACATATGTCATGCAATAATGCGCGAAAACTACTTATCTTTTTAAATAAGCATACATGACCTTTATGAATGAACTCGCTCTTGTGAACAAATTGTATTTGACGGAAAAATCTCTCTTCAATTTTGTAGTAGTAGGAAGATGCCGAATAAAATTCAAAAGTTTGCATTTTTCGAATTACGAATTCAGAGTTAATTCAGAGTTAAACGTGAAAACCGGACCTATGCCACCTTTATAAGTGTATTTTCTCTACAAGAAATTTGAAGAAAAAAATTGGAAACGTTCTTGAGAAAGTTTTGAAAATATTTGGGGACTTCATATAAAGTACCCCCAAATTTTAAAGAATGTTTTTGAAAAACTTTAAGCTTCGACTCAAGCCATATGGACAGGGGTTGCTTCAATTTGAAAAAAATTCTAAGCATGGTTTAGCCGCTAGTAGTCTTCACAGACAGACGGACGGTTTGAAACAAAAATCAATGTATCGGGGGACCCAAAACGTTTTTCCATTGAAATCTCGAATTCGATTTTCCGCAGCATTACATAACTTTCCCTATACCACGTATATTACCCCGTATAAATATATGTGTATGGGAAATTAAAAACTGCATTAGAATCCGTACAAATCGGAATATTTATGAGAAAAAAGAAACATAAAAAATTCTTCTTTATATAATGGGAAACAGTAATTGAAAAAAGTAGCCCTAATTATACCGGACAAAACATTCTTCCTTTGAGAGATAACCGCATCAAAATCAATTTGGTTGTTCCCGAGAATTCCCCGGACATGCACTACACACACAAATAAAAAGCGTAAAAACAACACAATGGGTTTCAAGTCGTATAAATAGACATACGAAATTATAAAAGGGCAGATTTTTAATCAAAAGCAAGCACTCCAATTGTATTGATACAGATAAATAATTTTGAAGGTTTCGGTAGAACAAGGGGCTTCAATATTTCTGTTATCGGAAGACTTCGAAAAGAATTGAACTTTTGCAATTACCGATAAATTAAGTATTTTTACGAAAATGAGACATGCATCATTCTCTTAAACGGCGTTAGGGCTATACGATAAGAAAATTTAATCAAACATTTTATGCTTTTTTTTAATATCCTTGGCGCTTTGCTAAGAACCGCTCACAATGAAAATATGGGTTCCAAATACGAGGAGCAGCAGGAGCAGTCAGATCAGGGGGAATGTCAATTTTGAAGAAAACCGGCAGAACGGTTAGGTGCTGGCGTTGACCACAGACGGACAAACGGGCTTTTTGCCGCCAATCGAGTTTTCGGAAACAGGTACCCACAAAACATGGATGCTGACCGCACGTGTTGGTCGAAGTAATTTACACTATTTATGGACAAGATTTATCCACTTTTTCGTTATCAGGGCCAGGCATGAAGGGGGTTTCTGTCGAAAACTCGCCGTTTTTCCCATGCCGTTTTAATACTTTCTCTATACTTGCTAAGTAGTTTCCCGCAAATAATTATCGATGACGTGGCGTTATAAGTGACAGTCTAGTGACTAATTTTGGTTGGGCCGAATTAAACTTACGCTAGCTCACCAATAATAGCCCAAATTTTGAAAGGGAATTGAAATATTTTTTGCGCAATTAATAAACAATGAAATGGTGTCCAAAGTGATATTGAGGTAACCGGTTTTGTTGAGTTAGGTTACATTTAAGCTACCTCACCATTAATACACAAAAAATTTGCAATTAAATTGAATTTTTCCCCATTTAATTAGCAAACAATTGTCACATAAGTGGCAGTACTGTAACCAATTTTAGTTGGGCAAAATTAAATTATGCTAACTCTCCATTAATAGCCCAAAATTTTTAAAGAGGAATTTTGAATTAGTTTTGTGCATTTAATTAGCAATGAAAAGGTGTCCAAAGTGATATTGAGGTAACCGGTTTCATAAAAAACCAAAAATCTGTGACATCAATCACAGATTAAACTAAAGATACCTCACCATTAACAAACAAAAAATTGCCATGAAATTGAACTATTTTTCAATTATTTTCAATTAATTAACAAACAATTGTCAGGTAAGTGAGGGTACCGTCATCAATTTTGGTTGAGCCAAAGTAAACTTAAGCTAGCTCTCCGTTAATAGGCCATATGTTGAAAAGGAAGTGAATTATTTCTGCGCAATTAATCAGTAATGAAACGGCGCCCGAAGTGATATCGCTGAGGCAGCGCGTGCGTCCAGTGATGTTTGAGTGATGTTTGCCTTGAGGTTGTCGGGCAGCTCGGAGCGGCCCGCGTAGCCGGGGTTCATGGTGATGCACACGTAGCAGGCCGGGTTGAGGTTGATCTCGGTGCCCTCGAAGACGAACGTCTTGAGCTTGCCGCGCACCGCCTGGATGATGCACAGGATCTGCTGCGCGATCACACTCAGCACCTCCAGGTCGATGCGGTTGAACTCGTCGAAGCACGCCCACGCCCCGGCCGACGCCAGCCCCTTGAAGAACTGCAAGCGAACGTTAAAAGCATTATGGACGCCATAACGCTAGGATAACGTCTTGAGCTTGCCGAGCATCATTTTTCGTTTCATACATCATATTTCGTTTATTGGCTGAGTGATTATTAGTGATTCCGGGCGCGTCAACAAATAAGGTAATTAGTCCCTTAAGTGTAGTGCACATTTTTCATCGGGCTGGGGCTGTCATCATCCTCCGCTGAATGGCTAGCGACACCAAACAAAGTTGAATATCCTCTTTTAACGCACAGCGTCCGTTAAGTGTTTTAACAGACGCCATCCGTTATAAAAGAAGACGCCGTTCGTTAAAACAATTGAATTCGGCCATTATGAAGAATGAAAAACAGTAGTAGCTAAAGATGGCAAAAGGTTACTCCTAAGATATTTCTTATTCACATAACATTTTCTAGGAATACATTAATTTTAAAAAATTAACAACGACCGAAATAATTATATTCTTAAATAAATATTATTATTATCGATTTTATTGACCTCGTCAAACAACGACAACGCATAAGAAGACAGGCTGGAGACAGGCCCTTGAAGAACTGAAACACGAAAAGCGCAACACACGACAGCCACAACGAAATACTCAGCACAGAAACTGTACGTACAATCGAACGTTAAGTATAATAGATGGTAAGTGAGGAATACTAGGATTATTTTTCGTAATACCATACAGTTGTATTGATATGACAATCCCAAACAAAGGATGAAAATCCGCTTTTAATGACCAGCTTCCTTTAAGAGTTTTAACGGTCCCTGTCCGTTTTGATATAAAAGAATCGGATGCCCGTTGTAACACAACGGATTCAGGATAAAAAAACAATCATTACGCTGACGGGACCGTAGCAGTTGGCGTGTTCGGAAACATCAATCAATCGACAACAAACATTTTCCGCGTCCTCGTAGTCGAGGCGTTTTGTGAGACATGAAGATACGCAACCTGACTTGCCCACCAATCAGGGAAAATGTCACGTGTGTACTTCTATAAATCCACCACATTTTCGTGCAAAAAACATATCTCCATCGAGCCCTCCTAGACACTCCGCAAGTTTATAGTATTTATTCCGCCACAACGTATACAATGAAACTGACCTTTCCCATGGCTTCGTTGACAGGCTTTCGAATGAGATGAAGACGAAAACTGACTCAAATTAATCTTCATCGAGCCGTCCTAGATACTCTACAAGTTCATAACATTTATTCCGCCACAACGTGTTCAATGCAACAGACCTTTCCCATGGCTTCGTTGTGGAGGCTTTGGACTGTGACGGAAAGCTACCTTTCCCATGGCCTTGTAGTCGAGGCCGTCGGAGCAGTTGAAGACGACGCAGCAGACGGCGATGGCCTTGGCCAGGTCCTTGGTGGTCTCCGTCTTGCCGGTGCCGGCCGGGCCCTCGGGCGCGCCGTTGAGGTTGAGGTGGTAGGCGCCGATGAGCGTGCGGTAGCAGCGGTCCGTCAGCGGCGTGATCACCAGGCGCGACGAGTTGCCCAGGTACTCGTAGAAGTAGTGCACCGTCGCGTTGGTGCACCGCACCCACGCGTCCTCCTTCTCCCAGTAGTACCTGCGCGCACCAACACACACCGCTCGCGATCGCAGGACTCCGCGCCTAGCCCGTAAGGCATGTAAATCAATTAATTCTTTTCAAAAACCGAACAATTAAACATTGTAAAAAGGACTATTTCTATTAGATGAGTTATTTCTTTATTCTTTATTTAATATAGTTTATTCTATTAGATTATTTATTATCAATACAACAACTGTTTTATTACGGCTATTTCCATTACAAAATAGCTCAAATTTAAACAATTGCAGTTTCATCTTTGTTACAATCTTACTATTCTTTCAATCCTAAGGTATTGACGTAAAACAAATGTATTTTACATAGTTAATAGACAACAAACGTTGAGAAATAAAATGAACTGAAAACAAAAATATGTTTGTAGAAAATGTGTCTATCGTAGGGCTCATGTTAACCCTATGTTCATGTGCACCACTAACACAGGCATGCAGTCTACGAGACTGTTCCGAAAGTTAAGTGTCACGAACCTCACCCGTTGAATCCAAACAGGAAACTGATAGTCGTGACTGTTAAGGAGTGATGAGAAATAAAGGTACCGAGAACGACAGTGTCGCCATTCAGTGGAAAATGATTTATAAGCTTGAAAATTCGTTGCGGTCTCCTGGCCGTACGCGTGTAGTTACGGGGTAGTGACGTGCGGGGGTTACGGACTAGAGACATGTGAAACCTCTCCGCTTTCCGGGTGACGCCACGAGGGCAGTGATGCCGACGTTTCCACCATCTTATCGTGGTCTTTTTAGCCCTGAAGAAGACCACGATAGGGCACTAGCCCTGAAGAAGGCCATCGTTAAGGCATTCAAGTCTTGAAAAACGATAGGATGTTAAAAATGTCGGCATCACTGCCCTGGAGTGGGCGTCACTCGGACAGACGAGGGCTCTCACCACACAACTTGGCACACACTTTATCGTACAAAATTATTCATAGGTCGCGTGTGAGAATGTCACTTAATAGTGCTACAACATTTTGTATTTTTTCGTGTTCTTATTAATGTTTACAGGTTCGAAACAATTGGACCAAAAACTGGTGATCGAAGAGGAAAAATACCTGAATTTTGAAACTTAGCGTAATTGTTTGTTGGTAACTGCTGCATAACATTCTAAAAATCCTGAAGTGGGGTGTGTGTGTGCCGGAGGTAGGAAAGGGAGGGCGTTTGGAGGAGCATTTCGACGCTTTTTGTACATATTTCCATAACTATCAATTCTATCGAACTAATATTCTACAAAATTAAAGTAGATAAAATTTCTCACAAAAAAGTTCCTATAATGTTTTGTTGTAAAATTAACCCTTTTACAGTTATTAGCTTGACAATTCCTTGTTCTGTTTACGACAAGGCCCTTTTATAGTTATCTCCCTTATACAAATGATGTTATGATACGTTCATTGCAGGGAAGTAATTTTATTTTTATTCAACATGAGTGATGCATGTATAATTTAAAATCTCATGTCAAAAAGTATACTTTTATACACAAAACATTATCTTAATGTTAACATACGCCACATTATTTGCATTCCTCTTTATATGATCTATTGCTAGTGAGAAAAATATATGGTTCCATTTAAAAAATCAAAGATTATTAAATTTCTCAAGAATTAGAAATATTTCAAACCATATCACTTGATCCATGATTCCCCATTGTTGGGCGAAAACTGCATTTCGATATCGGGAACCGTTTATAAGTTATGGAGGTGGCCCCTGGTCGGTGGGGCTCATGAATAGCGAAACGTGAGTGAGGCCTGGGCTCACCGCATGCAGGCCTGCCACGCGAAGTCCTTGTCGCTGTTGATGCCCTTCTCCTTGAGGTCCATGGTGACGTCCTTGGCGTGCACGTCGATCACCAACCAGCGCCTCGAGGGTGATGCGGCTCATCTTGGCCAGGTCGCCCCGCACCAGCGTCACGATGTCCTTGATCTGGTTCTGTCGCCGAGGGGAAGGAGCACACTTCAAATACTACCAGCAATTGACCACGATAGATAGAGACACAAACGACTAATCATTGACTAGAAGAAATTCAAAGTTTAATTTTTACGTTAAATTTGAACACCAGTTGTTGCGCGACAAATCTCGAATCGATAGTCCATTTCTTGTCACGCACGAATTAACTGGTTGCTGTTTATTGAGTTCACTGCTATATGTCGAATATCTTGATCACCTTCAGCTTGAAGAATAGCGGGTATAGGTGGTACATGCATCTTATATTTTATGAACTACAAGTACACACGACGGAAAGTCTGGTCGCCTAAGAAACCACTCAGCATATCATGTTCCCCAGTTCTTTCAATTTATTGTTCTGGAATTGTATCGTTCAGATTCTGTTGTACCTCGCAGTGAAATTGAAGTGGAGCGCCATTTTTGAACGACGATTAAGTCACCCCGATCTTTTTGATTTTGTGGAAACAACCAATTGTGGAGCATGTCTGGATACGTAATTTCAGTAATAGATCTCTCAATAAAGAAGAAAGGTCCATAGACTTTGATGATAGTACCGGCGCAAAACATTCAATTTTGGAGAGTCGCTTTCATGTTTGATAATGGTGCAGGGATTTTCTGTTCCCCACATTCTGACATTGTGGCGATTCCCTTGGCCAGTGAAATGAAATGTTGATTCATCGAAAAACTAGTGTTGCTAAAACAGCACGTACGTTCTCGCTCGTATTTTCACCCAAAATTGCCCGAAGCGTAATCAAATGTTCGAAAATTGTACATGACCTTATTTCAAAATCTATCTTTAAGGAACAAATTTCAATAAGAGAAAAAATCTATCTGCATAATTGTAGTTGTAGGAAGACATCGAAAAAATTTTGAACTTTTGCAATTTTCGAAAAATCATTTTTTAAAGACCTGCTCCATTCTCTTAAACGACCAAAACCAATGGAGCCATTTTTTGAAACTTTGGAAAATGTTCTAAGGGCTAAAGTACCCTAATTAAAATATCGATTTCAAATTCAAGGGGCCATTACATCAACCAGATCCATAGGTTAAAATCAATGTTGAAGAAAATCGGTTGAGCGGTTTAGCCGCTCATACGGACGGACAGCCAGACGTTTTGCCGATTCGATTGTTCGGTATCAAAACTCACAAATCATTAATTCTGGCTACACCACGTGTTAGAGGATTCTTTTTTAAATTTATCTACCGAATTTTTTCCACTTTTTCTTACCAGGGCTCTGTAATAAGAGTTTTTAGACCGAAAATTCTCCGTTTTTTCACGCAGCATTCCATAACTTCCTGTCTACTCCGTAGCGAGGAAGTAAAACAATCTTTCAGTACAAATTCATATTTCATATCAGGCAACATTTCAGTGCAACATTTTTTTTTCATGATCTCCAGGACGTAATGTCTGAAGAAATTTCAACTTAAACGACACCTGATGCATATTTTAAAAAAATATTTGTTTAATGACCGCAATAAATCTTTGGATTTTCCTCTGTACAATGATCTGTCGTTTGTGTCTCTATCTACGTTTGTGTGAGTTAAAGTAATATACAGAATTTAATCAAAGGGGTTTTATGTTTATTGATAATAAAGTATTAATAATTATTTTAAAACAAGGTGTATTTAGTTCAAAATGGCTGCAAAATAATATAATTATTACAATAAAACGTATTGTCACCAATTCTCCCTAAAGAACAAATGAAGCATTTTCGGATAAATTTGAAATTTTTTAAAACCTACTTTGAATTGAATCTTAAAGCTTAAATTTGAATCGTTTTCAGCACCTGCAGCTGCAGGCCGTACTCCTCCATGTCGTAGGGGTTGGTGGAGTTGAGGCAGCGGTGCATGTCGGCCGTCCAGTAGATCTGCGACACGCAGATGACCAGCTGCCCCGGCCAGTGCACCACCCAGTACTTGCGCGACGTCTTGGCGTACGCCTCGAAGCTCTTCTCCACCTGCTCGCGGATCGTCTTCTTCATCTGCTCCTCCACCTGCGCGCAAGTACAAGACTTCTTGCTCCTCACTTGCTCACTATTTCCTTATGCGGACGCGATGACTGATAAGGGCATTAATTCAATAAGTGTAGTGCATTCTTTTATAACGGAAGTGAATATTTCTAATTTCCGGCCGCGTCAACTGCTATGGCAATTAGTCCATGAAGTGTACTATTTGTTATTATACTCGTAGAATAGATTATTTCGTTATTCCGGCCCTATCAATGCTATGGTCATTAGACCCATAAACGTAGTGCGTGTTTTATCACGAAGTTGATTGAAGATTTCGTGTAAATAAATAAATAAGTAAATAAATAAATGTCTTTATTGGTGGCGAGACTCAGGCTATTTAGCCTGCTCTTCCGCCTGACCACAAATCGTGTACATCACTGCTAAATTCATTAGTGCCGTAAATGTAGTGAATGCTTTTTATCACGTTATTCATTAATTATTTCATGTTTTCAGGCGCGCCTACTGCTAGTCATTAGACCCGTAATTGAAGTGCATGTTATTATCGCAGGAGGTGGAGACGTTCCATGTGTGTGTGTGTGTGGGGGGGCGGCGCGGCGCGTGCCTGGAGGAGCCACTTCTCGACGGAGCCGCCGGCCTTCTTGGTGGAGATGGACTCCACGATGGGCACCTCCTCGCCCTCGGCGCTGATCATCGCCAGGATGTCCAGGTTGGGCGTGAACTTGAGCTTGGCGATGCCCTCGAAGCACTTGCGCAGGTGCGGCTGCACACGCAGCGGGTCCTTCGTCTCCGACAGGATCTCCAGCATCTCGTCGTTAGACAGGAAGAAGAACCTGCGCACAAAAACGCCGGAAAGGTGATTCCGGGCGTGTCCACTACTATAGTCATTGGTTCCGTGAGGATAGTGAATGGATTATCGCGGGATTCATTGATTGACTAGTGATTCCGGGCGCGTCACCTGCTAAGGTCATTAGTCCCGTAAGTGTATGGCATGTTTTATCGCGGGAAATGGCGGTGATCTTTGTCCGCAGGATGGTGAGATCCGTCGTCGGCGGCATGCGGGTGTATTCCCTAACCAGGTATCTTCCACCAGGCATGGCATCTTGGCATAGCCCCAGCTGGGACAAGGTCTTATTTCCCGAGTGGTCTCCCGTCAAGTTTGATGGTGTAGTGTATGTGAGTGTAAGTGAGTGTAAGTAATGGGGTGAGGACAGGAGAAGGAAAAGGAAAGATCACGGGCGGTCCGTGATCTGTTTATGTGTTGCTCTGGCATTTGCGTGGTATTCATTGGGGAAACCACAGAAAACTGCCAATCAGAACAGCCGGCCGCAAGAATTCTTCTTAATCAGTGACTTAATTCGACCTGGCTGACAAGGTGATGCCCTTAGCCATCTCTCCCGGTCAAAAAGTTGCATTGATTTTTGTTTCCACATGGAAGACAATAAGTGAAGCAGTTCCCGAGATAATCTGGTTTGAAACATACGCAGGGAAAATCCCTCAGAAGTGGTGAGATGAAGGTTGTATTGATGTGTTTGAATAATTAGCGGCTAAATATTCGTCAATGACTTTGTGGCAGGTGCAAGAAATGACTGCTTAATTGCAGGTGTAGGTGTCAGAAGTGTTTGAAAACTGTGTAATGAATTAAGTCATTGGAAAGGTAATCTTCACGTAAGAAGAGAAGTAGAGGAAAACAGGTGGAGGGCGAGTGCAATGAATTTGTTAATCTGCCATTCGTATTTATGTGCACATTTTTACGTAGAAACGAATGTCCAACATAAAATAAAATTCTTGATGTGGTTAATGAAGATTCGGGAGTGTCAAATTTTGAAAGAACGTCACAGTTTGTTCTATGGAAATTTGTGCTTCGGACGGGATTTCACTACTACCTTGCAAGAACACACGTAAATGTAAATGCTGTGATATTTAAGCAAATTATCCGCATGTTTTGGCTGTGTTTTGAGCGTATTAAAGGAGCACTAGTGAAAATAATATGAAATGACAGTTCTGGCTGCGACACGTGCCGGTATTTGAGTATGGTGTGAATAGTGCAGCCAATCACGAACTAGATGGCGGACGGAAACACTCAAAGTTTTTTACATGCGGAGTGAAGTTACAGCGAACGGACCTTAGTACTTTCCGAAGAAATCACGTAAAAACCCCCATTTAGAGCAACCGGCCACTAGATTTCTTCCTCACGCAGTGTTTGTGTCAAAAATCTGCCTGTCGGGGGTCGGGCGAAGGGCAGGGGCAGTGACCTGGCGAAGTAGAGGCGCTTCTTCTCGAGGTATGCGTTGACGCCGTCGCCGATCTCGTCCAGCAGCTGGATGGCCTCCTCCAGGGACTCGAGCACGCCGGGCGCCCCCGCCACGAACAGCACGTGCGGGTCGCGCTTCACCTGCGTCATCAGCTTCCGGTACGTCACGTCCACTTTCTGCAACGCCGCGCGCACGGGCCCTTCAGGTGCGGTGGCCACTATGTTTTGCTAACTGTAGCGCGGAGTTAGAGGCCCGGCGCCAACCGACACGTCGGCTTGTCAAAGATTTCCCCACCAAGTATCTCTCACTAACGGAGGATCCTCCCAGCCAGGACAAGCTCTACGCTCCCGACTGGTCCTCAGGCATGTATAATGGTGTCGTGCATGTAAGTGTAAGGAGAGAAGCGCGTATTTTTCTGTATCCGAAAAAACACTTTAATACATGTATTATCCACTTTTTCGGTATTAGAGACCCACAATTCCATATTTTCTGATGAAAAATATCCACTTAGGTACAGAATTACGATACTTTCTCTCTACCACGTAAGTACGTACTAGGCGGGGAAACAAAACACACCAGCCTGTATCTCATAATATTAATAACAAATATTTAATTTGTTGAGTCGGGTCCTGAATCATAGATTATCTTATACGGCGTTTGTTTGTTAAATTTTTCAATTCCTTCTCTTCTATCAGCAGATAATTGTGCTAATACTAGATACAAAGGTGGTGTTGCTGTGGTGGCACCTCGTGTGTGAACAGCGAGTACACTACAAGAGACGGGCTAAGCTTCAGACAGTCTAAGCATGGACGTAAACATAAGGTCACACGTGATGCAGGCTATTGTATCAGAAAAAAGTCTAAAAATTACCGAAGGATATTTCTAAATATTGGCTCTTAGATTTACTGCACAACCGTCACCGACCTACAGCTTGCAGACTTTGCCCTTTAGGCATCTCCGTCATAGGACACCACTCCAGACGGGGCGGGCGTAAGCTCCTTGTTGGTCTTCTGCATGTAAGAGGAAGAGAATGGCTGTGTAACAGGAGGGGACAGGGAGGAGGGGGGACAGGAAATAGAGCACGCACGAGGGCGGACAGGAAATGGATCCTCCAGACAGCGACTGAATTCGACCTAGCAGTAAAGCTATTGTCGAAAAATCTGCCACCGTCGGGACTCGAACCTAGAGATACTACCATGAGGATGCGGTTATCGAATGCGTAACTCCGACGTACGCAATTTCCCATTACACGTTCATTCGCACAAAGTGATAATTTTTGCACACGTCTACATGTCCTCGTGCGCATGGAAGAGCTGCCCCTCAGCCTGTCCCCACACTTTCGCGTGGATTGGATCGAAGAAATCACTGAAATATACCGATCTGAGCAGGGGGTCGCTAGATGCAGCTTTCAAGATTTCATGAACCGGCGAACACCCGTGCACATGGTGTTGCCTAACAGATTCAATTAAATATCTCTAACTCCGATATACCAAGCGAAGTGGCTCAGTGTGTAGCATGGTGCGAAGCATGTAGCATGTAGCGAAGAGGCTCAGTGTGTTCGCAGACGTGAGGTCCGGGTTCGATCCCCAGGCCGGCCATTCTGACCGGGGGTTATTGTGGCTACCCTTGGTCATAAGGCGAACCCTGAGATGGTTAAAAAATGACCCGATCACCTCCCACGTCTCACTTCCCACATCCCACCATCATCCTAGTCCTTTACCCCTCATCATCACCCAATTACTTCATTCAGTACCATCAGGGAAAGCAACAGGAAACTACCCAGATTATATCCTCCCGAGAAACCCATCATGATAATAATACTGAGGAGCCATGTAGATGGGTCTATGGAAGAAGAGAACCAAAGAAGAATAACTCCCATATACGAAACTTCGCGTTCACTGGCCCAAAGGCATCGCGTCGTTGAGCACCTGGAAGAGCTGCCCCTCGGTGGGCATCTGCTTGACGATGTCCTCGGAGGAGAAGATGGGCAGCAGGTGCAGCCACTGCGCCTGCACCTTGCCCCACTCGTCACAGTGGAGTTGACGCGCTGCAGCAGCTCGTACCACTCGTTCGTCTCGGCTGCGCGCGCCGCGCCGCACTTCCTTCACTTCTGCGGGAGGGGCTTAAGCGCAAGGGCAGCGGCCAAAGGCCTCCCGACACCTTCCTCTAGAGCAGCCACTTTTGGTGTTACAAGTTGGTACTATCTGTTCATGTTATTCAAACGTTTTGAACTTGCGATAGCTATAAGAAAACGTCAATATTTATTGTCTAATCATTAAAACTATACAAGCCTGCATTATTATTTTTTACTCTCTGTAAATTCAACTTAGTTCATTTGGATATATTCAGTTCTATGTCAATTCAACTTCACTTTTCATTAATTACTTAGTTTTATCACTCACAAATCAAAGCTCATTTCATCCATCAAAGTCTATCTTGTGCTAAGGGATATAAGGACATTAAATGTGGTATTAAGAAACTCGAGTTCAAAGAAGAGTGATTATACAAAACGCTATAGAAGGCATTTTCTTTCCACTTAGAACGCAGTAAATTTTTGAGCTAGTGGAGTACTCCGTATTTGTTCACGAGTTTTTACTTTGCACACCTACTTCTATCACAAAATTACTATGCTAAAAATACACTTATACCCCTTATGCTCTGAACCCCCTAATTAACGTTTTATTATTTTTATTTTATTTTTATTATATTTTATTACATTATTATACACAGTTATATTCATTATCAACAATAAAAGTAATTTATGTAACTAGTGTACAAAGTGAGTCTTCGATGTTTGCTGACCGAGGAGGCAATGTTGGGAGCCGAGTGTGAGAATGAACTGAAGAGTGTTCTAGTGTGTGAATGTAGACCGATGGAGTGAATTAAATGGGAAGAGTGATTGTGTGTAAATGTAGACCGTCTAAGTGAATGATTATGTGTAAATGTAGACTGTTTGAGTGTATCGACTGGAGAGTGTGCTTGTGTGTAAATGTAGACCGTCTGAGTGTTTGGAGAGTGTGCCAGTGTGTTAATGTATACCATCTGAATGAATGTACTGAAGAAAGTGATTATGTGTCAATATAGACAGTCTGTGTATACGGACTGGAGAGTGTGCTTATGAGTGAATGCAGACCTTCGGAGTGTATGGAATGGAAATGATGCTTGTGTGTGAACGGAGACCGTCTGAGTGGATGTACTGGGGAGAGTGATTATGTGTGAATTTAGACCGTCTGAGTGTTTGGAGAGTGTGCCAGTGTGTTAATGTAGACCATCTGAGTGAATGCACTGAAGAGAGTGATTATGTGTGAATGTAGACCGTCTGAGAGAATGCATTGGAGTGTGTGAGTGTGTGTGTGTGTGTGTGTGTGTTTGAATGCCTGTACCTTCGATTGGCTTGACGAAGACGGAGCCCTTCATGGAGAGCGTCTTCATGAGGTGGTCGTCCCAGCACCGCCTGCACGTCCGACACCTTCGCCAGGATGGGGCAGTCCAGGTCCCTTTCACGACATTTTTATTTGTTTATTTATTTATTTTACGTCAAGCAAAAGCTAAAAACTCTGTAATGTACTGCGAGGGAATGATTTTCGGTGCTCGTTTTCTTAAATTCTGGAATCCTTAACCTAACATATAATGTCGAATTCTCCCTATGGATAGAAATGAGCGTTTTTGGCAAGAATTGATAATAAAATATTAAATAGCGTATAATAAATTCTATTTGCTATGGAAAGTGTGCAAAAGATTTGGGCTATTATCCTTCAGAATGAAGAAATTGACATACTGCAGCGAGAACATAGACAACTATAATTTGAGTAACAATATTTCCACTGAACCCCAGAACACCTACACAGATAGTGAAGTTACATTTAAGCAAAAGAAGAGTCCATCTCAACTTTGTCTCAAAGGATCACGCAAACTGTAATAAAAACTTGATCGAGATAGCGGTCTTGATTCAGAAGCTATTTATACTAACATTTCGCTTACTCACAGATCATCCTAATGTTAAAATGAATTTGAAGAGTGGCGCACCTGTGGCTGGAGAGGGCCGGATAATTCCCCCCTACCCCAGAAGCCCATGATACGTAATGAAAAATGCACCTTTCACTAATTTTCTATACTTAGGAAAGTCATTGAATACTTCAACGATAACGCCATCAATATTAACAATAAGTCATAAGTAAAAATAAATTTTATATTCAGTATAAATGAAAAATTCTTTATAAGAAAACATCAAGACGCCTGGGCACTGTACTTAGTCCCTCTTCGAAAGAAACTGCCCGGTGAGCCTCTTGATTTTAATCAAAAGTGTCAAAAATATACTCGAAAAATTTCTTCACTGTAGACTTCCTCCTTTTATAAGCCCCCTCTGGTTTTTGGATTCAAAATTCAGAATACTTCTTATGTTATTCGTTGCAATATTTTTTTTAATGTTAAGTTTCTGCACATTCACACTCGTTTGGTTCTAACTCAACCGTATGCGGGATGATGGAAATGAACGTTTGTAACATTGGAAAATAAGACATTTTTTGAAATATCACTTTGCTTCATTTCGAATTCCTCGCACACTCTCCCCTCTCCATTTTTGTTGCCAATTTTTTTTAAGAACTGCATATTCGAAAAAATATGGTAATTTATTTGGAATAAGCTTCAGATTTTTAGGCAATTAAATACTTAAAATAGATAATTAAGATTCGAATAGGCATTTAATAGAAAATAAGCATTTTAATAAGAAAGTAGGCATTGTCCAGCATTCGTTACCCTATCTCAATAATCTTCTAACTTAAAACAGTCTCTGTCTTCTTTTTGCTAGCAATAACCTGTTACTCACACACGATAGACCAAGACCTTCTTGAAGAGGAAATTCACACAACAACATGATGTATTGAACAAATTAATTTCATTCTAATACTTTTACTATTTTTTTTTAATTTAGTATTTATATATAAAACTGATAATAATATCAAAGGCGTTAACACACCCACTTCAATTCATTTCAAGCGAAAAATCACACAATCAAAAGTTTGGCCGAGTAGAGAGCTAATACGATATATTGTATATAGTATACGTATACAATACGATATATTGTATACGTATACGGTATATTGTATAGCTTTGTTAACCTTGAGCACTCACTTGAAGGTCATGGTCTCGAAGCACACGTCCTCCCACTCCTTCTTCATGGCCGCCAGCAGCTCCCGCAGCCCTTTCTCCTTGTTGGCGCTCATGCTCACCACCTCGAACCTGCGCCCCACGCACCACATGAGGCCTGGCCAAGCACAGCGCTCTAGCACGCTCGCGCGGCCGCGCCTGCCCTCCGAGCTGATTAGTGTTCCGGACGCGTCAACTGCCAAGGTCATTAGCCCCGTAACTGTAGTGGAAGTGTGTATCGCGTCAACTGGCGGTGATCTCCCCCCCCTGGACGGTGAGATCCAGCGCAGATCTACAGACTGCTTCCGGGTTTCCCTAACCAGGTATCTCCCACCAGCCGGGAACCGCCCCCAGTCGAGACACGCTCTAAGCTCCCGACATGTATGGTAGCAGTGTTCCCAGGTGCGGCCGATCAAGACCCGCCACACTGATTCCATTTCCCGCTACACCCCCGCTAGATGTCGTTTAAAAAATTCCCGCCAAAATCCCGCGAAATTCAAATAATTCTCCGCTAAAGAACCGCGTATAATAATGGTACATAAAGAAACATATTACAACAAAACTTTTAATATCGAATAGGGAAATAACACAAAAATATTTGTATATGTAACATTTTATTCAATTTTATTATTTACTTTAAATTGCGCAAATGTAGCATATAAAATATTGTATAAACATACATTATGTTATATAATTATACAAATGAACGTAGATTAAAATTATATAAACTTTTTAGTTTCAACAAAAGGAAAATTTGAGTTTATTCACACTTTAATATAATTGAATTGATTTTGTTCATGCAAAATCTAACAAAACGGTTAAATCATCGTGATTTTCTGAATCTGACTTATATTTTCATTCGCATTTACTTGTTGCAGAAGCTTTCTGGGAACCTATAATTATGGCAACATTTTCCAACTCTTCTTAAACCGAAACGAATTGTCAAGATAGCGTTCAATGTTTCAGTTTTCAGTTTGTTTCGCAATGTAGTAAAGACTACATTCATCCGACTGAAAACCCGCTCAATGTTTTCTTTTAAATTTATCAAGCATAAAATCTTCAATTTATAAATCCGCCGATATTCCGCGACTGTCAATAAAATCCCCTTTTTTTCCCGCTGCCCGCGAAGGACAAATTTTTCCCGCGAAGTACTTCGAAAAAACCGCTACATTTAGCGAGAATCCCGCCGACCTGGCAACGCTGTATGGTAGTGTAGGGCAGGTTGATGTAAATGTGTGTACTCGTTTGTTAGGATGCTTCGACATTCGAAGCCACGAAAAACTACCGATCAGAACAGCCGGTCGTTAGGATTGTCCTCCAGACAGTGGCTGAGTTCGATCTAGCTATTAGTAGCTAGTCTCTAAATTCCTGCCAGCATCGTGACTGGAACCCTAGGAACTTCACTCAAAGGCACTGTTTTCACATCAGTTGATGCGCGTCGCCTGAGCCACTTGCAGAGATAAAAAGTGCAGCCGAGTGAACGTGCGTGGCGGATCCGTTGACGAATTCCGAGTGAGAAGTGTGCGTGCGAATTTGACTCAACAAACGCTTACGTATTTCATAGTATCATTTTATGTAAATACAATTTTTTATTTAAATTTACGTTTTAACAAAAAACTACGAACTTTCATTTTATAATAATTGTTAGTCATACGAAAAGGGTACAGCCGGCTAAGACAAAAGAATTAATATAAATAAAATATTTGAACAATGATTGTAATAGAAAATAAATTTACAATAGTTTCCTACCCCACTCCACCATATAAATGGTATATTTTCATTGTTTTGATGTCCTTATATATATGTTTTATACTTAAAAAATAAAATACCGTTAATTTTTTGACAGATTTCAAGCACAAATTCAAGTCATATTTTTCTTCAACAAAACGTTTGGAAATTTCTTAAAGTACCAATATAAGTATTTGCGTAATGTATTTATATGCCTGTCAGTCTGCAAATATTATACTTCACACGACAATTGTTAAGTAAATTTTATATCCACACGAAAAGGTTTTTCATGAAATTCAATATTACTATTCAGGATCTTAAAAATTATTAAAAACCTAATACATCGTTTTCTAATTATATTCGCTCCGACTTGTTTGTTTGTGCACACTGTCCCCTATAAAGTCAGGAAAGTGGGAGATAACACTGGTCTACAGTGATTTTACTACTCGGGTAAATCAAGTGTACCAACCCTAATTGGGATGTGCTGATTTCAGATCTGAAATTCGTTTTTTTTCTATCACGTCACAATTGTAAGATAATTTTTATCCGTTTATTTTGCATTGGCGAATGATATAGAGATGATATTGAAGTGCGGGCGCACTCAGTGCTAAGGTCATTATCGTAAGTTTAGTGCATGTTTTTATCGCGAGAGAGGAAGGTGATCTTTCCTCTGCTGGATGGCGAAATTCTTCGCCGACCTACGTTGGCTTACAGGTTTTTCCCCAACCAGGAATCTCCCCTGATGGAGGCATCTCGCCAGCCGGGGAAAGCTCTAAGCATGCGACATTTGTGTTAATACAGTGCATGTAAGTGTAAGGGGTGAGGATATAAGGAAGGGGAAGGAAAGATCGCGCGCTGCCCTTAGCCCGTTTGTTAGGGTGCTGCTCCGGCATTAGCCTGGTATATTCATTGGTGATATCATGGAAAATTACCGGCCTGCCGCTAGAATTCCGCTGCAGCGGTTGCATTTGACCTAGTGTCAAAAATCCTGCCACCGTCGGGAATGGAACCCTAGGACCTGCCGGTCAGAGTCACTGGACTGCAGTAACATCATTTGAAGACCTCGGGGCAATAGCATGCTCTGCCACTAAACATAAGTTTTCAGAAAAGGGCAAATGAAGGTTTAGACATTGCATTCTAATCATTTGGATAAAGAACATTAATTAATGAATTACCCTTCCATCTTGCGGCGAATCTTTAAAATCTATAAACCCAACATCTATGGGACGTCGACACCACTACAGTCTCAATTTCCTGAGCACTGCGATTGCCCCGAGGTGTTCACGTGAGGCCATGAGCGCCTCGCGTGAGCGGACGCACGTCTCCATGAACTGGTTGAGCTTCTGCGCGAGGATCTTGCTGAGGGTGGTGCCGGCGTCGGGGGTGATGTCGTAGCCCACCGCCTCCTTCATCTCGTCCCAGTGCTTGCGGTCCAGCGCCGGGTTGCGCAGCAGCTCGATGTACTGCATCTTGGGCTGCGTCAGGGCAGCCACGACAAAACACATTTCAGGTCATAAAACACAATAGCGTGTTCCATGCGATTGAAAAATGTTTTATTGTTTTTGCCTTTATTAGGTCCCTTAAAAAGTTAAGACAGTGGAAGTTTTCTAGCACTGTTGGTTGGTTCTAGAAACTGTTTCTAGAAATGGTTCTAGAAATTGTTCTCTGAGACCTAGTAATTTTTATTTCAAATATTTGAAAATTAATAATTTCTAAAAGATAAATATGTAAATGTATAACAAAAGGTCGAATGTAAGAAAAGAACAAAGAAATAACACACAAAATTGCAAATTCTCATTTACGATGCATCCAGTTGTCTGAAGCGCATTAAATTTGCAGCGGGCTATTACATTTGTCAGAAAATTATAGGAAAACTACTCGTATTTTCAAAAACTTAAGCATGACCTTATTTCAAGATGTAGTTTTGATAAATACATTTAATTGAGAAAAAATTGTGTTTTTAAAATTGTAGTTGTCAGAAAACGACGAAAACGATGCGCAGTCAATTCCGAACGGGCTATTATGTTTGTCAAAAAATTATAGAAAAACTACTCATATTTTCAAAAAATTCACATGACCGTATTTGAAGATCTGTTATTATGAACACATTTCATTAAGAAAAAATGTATCTTCATAATTCCAGTTGTAGTAAGACGCCGAAAAATGTTTGAATTTTTGCAATTTTCGAAAAATCAGAGCTCTCAATGAAAATAAGAACTGCATCATTGACGTATACGTTCTTCATTCTATCCAACAACAAAATGGCATCAAAAACGATGGAGCAATTCTTTTAAAAATTTTGAAAATGTCTCAGAGGCTTCCTGTAAAGTAGCCCCCAAAATTAAAATATCCGTTTCAAATTCAACTGTCCCTAACATCAGCCAGATTGAGGAATATCAATTTCGAAAAAAATTGACAGAACGATTTAAACGTTAGCGTTGTTCAGAGACGGACAGACAGACATTTTGCGTCATTAGATTTTTCGACATCAAGTATCTATAAAACATGTATTCTGGCTAGACCACGTGTTAGTGGATTTTTTAAGTTAACAACTAACTTTATCCACTTTTTGATTATCAGGGCCCTGTGAGAGTTTTCTGCCGAAAATTCGCCGTTTTTTCGCGCAGATTTACACAACTAATTCTATTCTGCGTAAGCGGTAGCGAGAAAGTAAAATGGATTGTGGATAATAATTCCTGGACCTTTCTTCTATGTTACAACACCATTGTGGGTTGTGCGCCAGTCAGATCGAGCTTCGTTGCATTGGCTCTTTGGCCTATTTTAAAATGTTTTTGTATATATTGTTTGTGTTACATGTTTGATTAGTGAATTTGTTGGAGATGTATTTACTGATGTTTGTGCCTGATGATGTGGTCACAACTAGGCAACAAAACGATGCAGCCACCGACATTACCCATACATTACACATTACATTGTGAGTGATTTAAGACATTCGATTGTCTATAATTCTACTGGAAAGCTGTCCTCATTGTGGACCGTAGAGTTGCTCATCAATAGGAGCTAAATTCTCGCGTGTGGCTTGGATGAAGACGGTGTCTGCCGAGTGGGCTCACCCGGAACTCCTTGATCTGGCCGAGGCACTTCATGGTGAGCTTGAGCGGCGCCGCCAGCTTGCGGATGTCGGGGTCCTCCACCTGGCCGGCGAAGCGGATGGGGTTGTTGTCGTCGATGGCGTCCTTCACCATGGCGCGGAACGCCTTCTGCATCTTGGCGAACTCCCTGCGGCACGCCACGCCCCGCTCTCTACCTCTACCTTTCACTCTCTCTGCCTATGTCTGCCTCTATTACACCCTACCTATCACGCTCTACTTCCCTATCTATCACTTTATGTCTACCTATCAATCACTCTCTATCAACGTATCTACATATTTTACTTTCTTTCACTTTACTTATCTATCTAACATTCTCTATTTACATGTATGTCTATCACTCTCAATCTACCTATCTGTCAGTATCTTCTTTCCAATATGTCTCACTCTATTTATCTTTCGACCTATTGATCACTCTCTACTTCTCTATCACTCTGCAACTATCTGTCTGCCTATCTATCGCTCTATCAACCTCTCTTTACTTATCTATCACTCTCTATCTATCGACTTTTCGGGACTGGAGATCATCAGGGATGTATTCATGTGCTCAGCGACACAAGATCAAGGACATAATTACATAAGACAATTAAAATATTATTTAACTGTGAGAGGACGATAGAGAGAGATTTATTATCTCAAGAAGTGAAAGAATATTTGTGGTAGCGTATGTGTGAATTTGATTTTATTTAATTATTTTTGTGTAGTAAAATACAAAAGGTTAAATAGTTCCCTGCGGTACCAGTGGAAGCGCCTCCGCTGCATGCCACAAGAGCTGTGTAGACGTTCGTAGCCGCAGAGTATTAAGCGTTAAGGAATTGCTTTAATCGCCTGAATAAAATAAATAATACTACTACAAAACATTTATTTGATTAATAAATAAATAATGATGCTCATAGTCAATAGTGACTGAATTGTTTAAGAACTTGTAAGCCTCGCTCCAGACTAATAAATCTTGGAGAATGAGAACTCAACGGCATGAAATTAAAATGAGGTTTTCGATATTCCTTATATCGCGTGTGTTGTATTTATCTCTTCACTTTTCTGCAGATCTTTCCTGCGTTGTAAAAGCAGGGGTACTGCTAGTTGTCTTTTATTTAGTTCTTCGTTTTATTTATTGATGTTTTTTGAGCTCTTTGTATAAACATTTGTGCAGTTGTAATATTTACAGGTTAAACGTGTTCCTCACAGCTCATCGTGATTTGGTGGCAAGTAAAGAACTACGTGTCAAATAGCAATTAGTAAGAATAAATTATATATTTAGTGCCAATTAAATATTACAATGGAAGACTGAAATCTCTAAGATCCTTTTATAGGATTTCCAGAAAGAGATACAGATTCCTTTTTACACTGAACATCAGCTTCATCTGATTGATTAATGATTCCGAGCACAACTGCTCTGCTCACAAATTATTCTTGTAAGTGTAGTGAATGTTTTAACCCAGGAGGTTGCGGTGATCCTTTTCCACTGGATGTGGTAGTGTGTGGTAGTACGTGTGTGGTAGTATGTGTGTGGTAGTGTTGTGCATGTAAGTGTGCATGTGTGTGTAAGGGGAGACGCTAGAACAAGGAAGAGTTTTGTTGGGTATTGCTGCAGCATCCTCCAGATATTGATCGCGGGAAGCAAGAAAAATTATCAATCAGAATAGCCGGTCGCCACAATTCTTTCCCAGTCAGTGTCTAAATTGGACCTCTCTTAGGCTGGCCTTACCATCGTTTATAACAAAAACAAATATGCCACCATTTTTAACTATTTAATTGCTAATAATGTGCACAAAAATTATTTAATTGCTCTTCAGGCTTCCGAAAAATTAGTGGGGAGCTGGCGGGGGCGCCGGCTGACCGGTCCCACCGCCCGACTGGGCCGGAGCTGGCTGGCAGTGGCAGTTTTAAAGAAAATACACGGATTGGCAGAGAGTTGACAGCAAACTAAAAATAAATAATAAAAATAATGAAACACTTATGTACACAAAAGTCCTCCATAAACTTTAATTATCATGTCTATGTTCTAAACTACGATATGTTGGTAAAACTTGACCAAGTTATATTTGATTTTATCGTAGTACGTCAGACATCTGGGGTATCGAGTTACAAGTTAATTTTGTAGAAACTGTATTATTTTATTTGTATATCACGAAACATCACGAAACATCCCCAGTGTGTTATTAACATCATTACAGATAACACACTTCTGATAATAATAAAATTTACTTTCATTCTGGCTTCAGAATCGGTTTCAGTGCGTCGAAATTCATAGAGAAAAATGTATTTTTTGGGTCTGAAAAGAACCCCCGAAAACAAAAAATACAATGTTCCGATGATTTTTTGCTATTTTAAAAAATGGAGGGTGATGGCACAATTCTGACTTCAGATTCGGATTCAGCTCGTCAACATAGTAATGAAACAAGTGTCAAGCTATTGGGTTTGGCACTTTTTTGTTTGTGCTATTTGGTTGGTGAGGTTTGAAAAAAAAATTACATTAATTTTGGGTAATTAATTAACAATTCAATAGTTTTACATGTGGTATATTTGTTTTTACAGTAACTGATTGTAGTAGTGCCAGCGTGCTCTTAAGCCATTCCACCATCAATTACGCAAATATGTGAAGAGCAATTAAATTAATTTTTTGCATAATTCATTAGCAACTAAATGATGACATATTTCTTTTTGTGGTATGATAGTCCCAGCTTGAGAGAAGCCTCTGCACCTAATGTCGGGACTCGAACCCTGGGACTTCCCGGCCAGAGTCGCTGCAGCGACAGTGGCAATTCCGCCTCGGAGCGAAATTCATCCGGTGCAACCCCCTTTGAGCTACCTGTAGAACTCCTCCACCTTCTCCTCCACGTCGGGGTAGCTCAGGTCCTCGAAGTTGCCGTACATCCACACCTTGAGCGCGCGCCGCCACCGCTGCACCAGGTGCAGCAGCTCCGCGAACGGGTAGATGTAGTTCTGGCACCACAGTGACATTGCTTTGCGTGAGCTTTCCTTCATTTTATTGACAATCAAAACTCCTGTGTTTTTTTCATAAAAAGTATAATAAATTAACCAATAACACCCGGCGTTTCGTGACCTAATTTGTCACATCTTCAGACGAAGGTTTGATTAACTGATTATTTCGTGTTTCCCAACGCATCAATTGCTAGGGCCATTAGTCCCGTGAGTATAGTGCATGTTAGAGTCAGAAGATGGAAGTGAGGACCGGTACCAACGTCCTCCGAACGTGGGGACCGGTACCAACCTACCCCCAATCCCAATTAGAAGGGGAAAACCCAGCAAACCCAGCAATCGGCTAGTTGGAAAATTTTTGCAATTTTCGAAAAATCAGAACTCTCAACGAAAATGTATTGAGCTGTATACTTTTTTTTTATTCCTATGTATTGGGCTTATAGCCTGTTGCAAAATAAATAAATAAATAAATAAAATGAGAACAGCACCATTTTCTTATACGCCCTTCACACTATCCAACAACAAAATTTCATCAAAAACGATGGAGCCATTTTTTTCATATTTTGAAAATCTCCCAGGGGCTTCATGTAAAGTACCACCCAAAAATAAACTATCGATTTCAAATTCTAGGGGCCGCGATATCAGTCAAATCGATCGATCAATCTCGTATAAAATCATCTGAACGGTTTAACCGCTAACGTTGTTTACAGATGGACGGACAGACAGACGTTTTGTCGACATTTGATTTTTCGGTATCAAGGACCCCTAAAACATGGATTCTAGTTACACCAAGTATTAGAGGCATTTTTTTTCTAAATTTTGCAACTGGATTTATCCACTTTTACCGGGACCTGTAACAAGAGTTTTTCTTCCGAATATTCGCTATATATATATATATATATATATATATATATATATATATATATGTTTTTTCGCGCACCATTAGATAACTTTCTCTTTACTGCATAAGCAGTAGCGAGGAAGTAAGAAGTGCCTTTCGTTGTAGTAATTTTCGCTATTGTCGCAACCTGTGTATCATCACAACTGTGAGCACGTTTTCAAGACTTGAAGTGACATTGTAGACTCAAAATGCCATTCGCATCATTTATGAACAACGAGAACATTGTAATTCTGACGACTGCCTGTCGGGCTATGGTAACGCCTGTTTCATATCAGACACAATTGCACGGCAGGAAGCGATATAGATCTCTTGTAATTTGAACCGAAATTGCGTTTCTTCATACGCTTTTCTTTGCTTAGATCCGAAAACGTAGATTTTGTTAATTTCCCAGAGACTGGTCTCACTGTAAGCACAATCATCTGGAAGTGCATATAGAAGAAGATAAATTGTGTGAAGAAGATAAGAAGATAAAGATTGATTGATAAAAAGGCAGTGGTGATTTTTTCCCAACTCAAATGACTGATCCTTCTTAATACAAAATCCACACTTGACGCCACTTCGTCTTAAAGTAACTCACCCTCAAAACGTCCAACTTGGGATATTTGGACAGCGCGAACTTGAAGAGCTTCTCTTCCTTGTTAATCCACTCAACCTCGCGGTCGAAATGCTCCATCTTCCTCAGGAACTTTGACATGTACTGCGACAAAATAATCACTCTCAGAATTGCCCCGAATCCTGAGTTATCTCCTGTTCAAAAAACCAATAAGATCTTGTTTCAACTACCTTACAACTCAAATGTACTACCGATAATGGTACAAATGGTAGGGTCAAGAAGCTGCAAGTATCAATCAAGATGTAATACAAGGATGCGTATTGTCACCTATTTTATTTAATGTATATGGACGAAAATCTAAAAGAATGACTTCAAATTTTAGATAGACAATTCATAATAAATATTAAAAATTTTCCAACTGAATTGTTTGTGGTTGACTATGTAATAATAGGAAGATAGTAGTTATCCAAGAAGAAGTACATGAGCTGAATGATGTAGCTAAACAATATACAATGACAAGATCTGTAGAGAAAACAAAGCCCATGGTATTGAAAAGATCTCAGCCATTAATTAAAATAGTCATTGAAAATTAAATAATGTAACATGTTAATAAATTCAATTACCGATGCTGTGAATTAACAAAGTAGTGACCTGGAAATTAAATTAAATAAATATGGCAGAACTGAAATGTTTTAGAAATAATGCTAGATACACACTTCTTTGCCACAATAAAAATGAGAAATAGACGAGAATTACGCATTTAAAGTGTAAATGAAATTATTAAACAGTATGGAGTAAAATCAAAATTAGTGATGCTGCAACAGCACATACTTTCTCACGTTATCTCCAACTTATTCTTTTTTTTTTTTGAAAATTCAGTGTTCAACTAAAATGATACTTGCAACATTTTTTAAGTGTCATCATTTTTGCATCCATTTTATGAGAACATTTTGAAAACGTTAAAATATGCGTTTCAAACCAGCAGTGTCTTGAGTTCGAACAGATATACTCATGTCAGGAAATGCCGAAAATCGTCTGAATGGTTTAAGCTGAAGCGTTGAGTGCAGATGGACAGACCGTTTGCCGTCAAACCAATTCTTCGATGTAAAGGACACACAGAGCATAGGTTCTGACTATACAACGTGTTAAAGGAAGTAATTTACTACATAGCGGTTTACAATTCATCCTCTTTAATAAGAGTTTCCTGTCGAAAAATCGTTGTTTTTTTCGCGGCATTGTAAAACTTTCTCTATACTGCGTGAGCAGTACGCGAGAATGAAAAAAACGTGACGGGGGAAGTGGGATGTCGCAGTTGGTCCCATGCACAGGTGTTCGGCATTTCACATTCTGACAGTCAAAGAGATTTCGTGAAACTAAGAACACCGGTGCATGAAGAATTGCCTAACAGACAGGGGCAAATGTCACGCATGTAACTTCGTTACATGAGATTTCCGACATCCTCTTCATTGAATCTCTCTCGCCCCCTGGACGTTTTTAACATGCATTCTGAGAGAGCCTGCATTTGATTGGCGTAGGCCTGGGCTCGTGTGTGGAGGTGAGGCGCGCACCAGCAGGTAGTCGTCGACGCGGTCCGCCTCGTCCATGAGGTCGAGGATGACGAGGTTGGGGAAGGTCTGGTCGATGCCCGCGCGCAGGTCCTCCGTGCGGTGCACCAGGCGGTCCTCGTACTCCGCCTTGAACGTCTCGAATAGCTGCAAGGAAAAGAAAGCTCATTTATTCATTGAATGGTGATTCCGGGCGCGTCAACGGCTAAGGTCGTTAGTCCCGTGAGTATAGTGCATGTTTTTTTCATCGTGAGGAAGCTGTGATCTACCCCTGCTACAAGTCGAGATCCTTCGTCAATCTACCTGTCGGGTAGTCAAATTTTCTTCAACCAGGTAACTCCTTGGGCACCGCTCCAGCCGGGACAAGCTCTAGGCTCCCAACCAGTCTCCCCGCGTGCGTGGTAGTGTAGTGCAAGTTAGTGTAAGTGTGTGAGTGGGGAGATAGAATAGGGCGAAGAAGAGAGGGGAAAGATCGTGCGCGGTCCGTAACCCATTTGATAGGGTCCTGTTTCGGTATTCGCTTGGCGTTGATCGGAGAACTGCCGATGAGATCAGCCAAGCTCTAGAATTCTCCTCCAGGTAGAAGCTGAATTCAACCCAGCTAGTGTCAAAATCCCTATACCGTCCTAGTGCCAAAAATCCTGAGTCCTAGGGAAATATAATGAAAGTGATCTAGCTTACATAGATAATATCAAGCAGTACTCAGGAACCTTACAGGGGCTTAAGCATCTCACTGAAAGATTCTACACCGACATAGGAATGTAATTTGGTATACTATTAAAAATATTATTATTAATAATAATAATAATAATAATAATAATAATAATAATAATAATAATAGTATTGTGGGATCGCGTGGCTCTCAAGGTTGGCTGCGCTGGCCGGCAGGTGCGGTTGGCAGGTTAAGTCCTCTTCGACGAAGAATGGACGTGCGACCGGCAGCAGTCAGCCGATGCCCATGGAGCCGTGTGCCTCCCGTCACAAAGACCGTAGCGGAAGTAAGGGAGTGTCTTACGTATGGTGGGGTTTATGGGAAGATAGAGGCGTGATTTCTCTAATATCACAGTGCAGCAAGTGGATAATGAAATGTTATTTTTGAAACGTGTGCGCTTCACTCAAAGAGTTTTCCCTCCACAGCAACAACAGCAGTTATAATAGTAGCAAAGGTAATAACCGAGGAGTTCTCCTCGAAGATGGGGTTGATCTTCTGCAGCCAGTCGAAGGTGTCGGCGGTGGCGCGCATGAAGTCGGGCGTGAAAGGCGCCCACCTCGGCCAGCACGGCGAGGCGCTGCGCCGCCGTGGCCAGGGCGGTTGCGGATGCGCTTGAGCAGCGTGGTGCTCGCCCACAGGCTGAACGCGTTCATCTCCATCAGCTCCTCCGTGCTGCCCGGCGCGCACTGCGCGCGCTCCGACACCGACTCGAACACCTGACGGTACCTGCGGGACAAAGGTTGCATCTGCTCTCCAACAGAATGCGAAACTTCGTTTGCTTTCAGTAGGGCTCACGATGTTTTCTAACGATGCTACTCTTTATCTCTAATGATACCCTGCGGAACACCACGCCAAAGAATGCAGCAGAACGCAAAAATTCATCTGCTTTCAGTAAAGCTCACGATGCTACTCTCTGTCTCTAATCATTAGAGACCGGAAAAAATATGTAGTATTAAATGTCAAAATATGTACGTAAGTATGTAATGAAAACAGTAAGAATATGTAATAAATATGTAAAATTCGATGTAAAATGTAATATTAAAATTCTCTAATTAAAAACCATTTGCTTAGTAAGAAATTACATTTAGAAAAACTCCTCACTTCACATCATACAAGTTTCTCGTTAGTTGTAAAAGCTTCATGTATTGTAATATAGTTCCGTAGTTTAGCAGCCGGACTAATCGCAGTAGAAGTCATCGCACAAACTGGTGAGAACTACGATCAGCAAACATACACTGTAGCATCTTCATCGAAGAATTACACGTCGGCGATTGCAAATTCTTCTCGTAAATTAAGGTTACAGATTACAAAATGCAGTGTCAATAATATTTTGGACACCCCAATAATGAAGGGAAAATGCTGATTAAAAAAACATATCTTTTCACAAAAAAAATATGGATTTATATTGAAGAAAATTAATGAAATAAGAAAAAATATAGTAAAAACATCCAAATGTGTGAAATGTGTAATATAGTACTAAATATGTAAAGAGATATAACGAAAAAAATTTGATATTGTGTTAGGAGGGCAATGATTCGCCAAGATTACAATTTGAGAACGGTAAGTAGAAAGACAAAATATATGTAATTACATAAAAATCCTGTCTCTACTAATGATACCCTGCGGAACGCCACGCCAAAGGATGCATCTGCTCTCGAAACGCAAAGCCAGAGTAAATCGCAAGGCTGCATCAACGCTAAAACAGAACGCAAAACTCCGTCCTGCTTTCAGGAGGGTTCTCTTATGATGCTGCTCTCTATCTCTAATGGTATCCTGCCCGACACCACGCCAAAGTGTGCAGTTGCTCTCGAAACGCAAAAGCCCGAACACATTCCAAGACTGCTTTTGCTCTCGTAAACAACGCGAAACTTTATCTTCTTTCGGAAGTGGGCACAATACTCTCTAATGGTGCCGCTTTCTGTCTCTAATTATATCTTCTCTCTAATGATGACTCAGTATCTGCTCTCTAACAGCGAACGCAAGACTACTCTCAAAAAACAAAAGGATGCATCTGCTCTCAGATTTGATATACCACTCACAATTTTCACTAACCGAAGTTCTAGCAATACTATTAGTTGCAATTTATCCTATGTACTGTAATAGTTTAGCCATCTATTACAAATGAAATAGGTAAATAACATGAAGTGACGGTTTATGGACCCGGTTTATGAACCGGGTATAGAACTTTATGTAGAAACTTCCAGAGCGGAATATAGAAAAAACAAGTGAAGGTGATCTAAGAGAAAACGAGTATTTCGGACGAACATGTGAACGCAGTGGGGAATTAATGGTTGCGTGTTACTAGTCAACGCACAAAATTATAAGGAACAGAATAAAGTTTGTTTCAGCTAAATCGGGTCACAGAAACGCATAATATCGCGAGTTTTGTGATCACGGACATTGACTTTTAACATGTTAAAGAACGAAAACAACAATGGTCGTGACGTCACTTCAGAAAAGTTTGGATATATTAATAAATTAAACGAAAACTAGTGTGTCTACCGAGATTTGGCATATACCAAAGTATTCCGTGGAATACGGGACAAATTATAACGTGGTGACACAATTTTAAGACGCCGAACATTAATAGATAAACATTAATGTTACATTAGTTAATTGAGGAAATAAACGAGCGATGTTTGTAGGCATGAGACGCACGAAAAAGCATTCTTTTAACAAAATGAAGCGAGAAAAGTGATGTCTAAGAAGTGGAATGGATACGAAATTTTAATTGGGAATTTTACAATATAATAAGACAATACCAGGAAGTGTTAGAAATTAATAATAAACTATTTTATAAGTTATAAAGCAGAAGACAGTAGAGGCGCTACTGTTTTGTTCGGAAAAAAGCTATAAATGCTTTAGGACAACAATGGGGGTCAGATGGGTGAATAGCTTGTAGCGAGAGGCAGAATCCGCGTCGCTTGTTGGCAAGAATAATTTTAAAAATTTGGATTTGTAATTTTTTGATGAAGTGTTCTCTTCTGGACTCGTACTAGTAGAACTATTATAAACTGTGAGAGGAGTGAATAACTTCGTGGCGAGTTGTACTCCGCGTCACTCGTGATATTATTTTAAACACGCGAACTTATAAAATTTCGAGAAGATGTTGCTCCTTCGGACTTGTATTCGCAAGGTGCGGAACTGTATGCCGTGTGATGTGAACTATTTTAGTAGTAATATATAAAGCTATGCACGCGTGATCATAATTTTGAGTTTTGTGAATTTTGAAAGTTTTTCTACTAATGTTTGGAACTGGTGTTACTTCGACCATTGAAAAATCGAAGCGGGTGTCGCCGAACGAGGTGTGCCGAGGTGCAGCAGACTCGAGCGCGTCTTTGCATATCGGTCGCCGTGGTCAGTGCCAATTTGGGGGGCACTGGTACTTCGGCGCTTGGCAGGCAGCAGTGGAGCAGAGTTCTTACGCATGACGGCGTGAGATCTTGTGTGTGTGGACCCGGTCGCTGCTTCGTTAACAACGAAAGGGAAGTGGAATATTTTTTTGTTTTGCAACGCTCCAGTGAAGTCAATGACTTTGATTTCTTTGCTCTTGGGAAGAATAAATGGTTTGCAAAGCCAAAACTGTAAACATTTTGGGGGGATTGCAATGTAATGGGTGTGGCCACAGTATTGAGCTCATTATTTCGTAATAACGTTTGGGTATAATATGTTTATTGATTTTTGTGATTTTTATGACATCGTGTTTTGTTGATGTTGTGTGGTATTGATTCTTTTATGAGGGTATTAATGTTTCTGTTGGTTAAAAAGAAAATAAACAAACGAGATTTTGTGTTCTCGTTTTGGATGTTACGTAATCGGTGTTTTTATCACATAGCTAGCTGATACCTGTCCCTGCATTGCCGTGGCGCTTGTGTTCTGTAGAGAACAAATCACGGCCCCGCCCTGATAAATTTATGTAAACAGGAAAACTCCGGATAGTAAAAGGGGGGGCACAGTGGTGTGCATTGTAGATATTACAGGTGATCAGCAAGGAAGTTTTTTCGTGATCAACAATAGGAGTTGAGAGGGGAGATTTTCATTACATTAGTGCCCAGTTCGTAGGGCGTTTTAGTAGAATAGGAAAGGGGGGGTTTTTCGTTTGCATTGGCGCCCGGTTCCGTGGGCGTGATCGATATCAGTAGAGTGAGAGGGTTTTTCGTTACAGTACTACCGAGAACAGCTATCGTGCTCGCTCACAG
Source organism: Acheta domesticus (assembly GCA_031308135.1). Taxonomy (NCBI): domain Eukaryota; kingdom Metazoa; phylum Arthropoda; class Insecta; order Orthoptera; family Gryllidae; genus Acheta; species Acheta domesticus. The sequence goes on along the minus strand of JAHLJT010005437.1, from coordinate 23,569,851 downwards.
GATGAAGGCGTTTATATTCATCAGCTCCTTCGAGCTGGCGCACTCGTGCGGTGCGACACCGTTTGAACATCTTTTGATACCTGCGGGACACGATACCAACGAATGCAATTGCCCTCGAAACTCAAAGCTGGGGTTTGCAACTGTTATACAAAGAAATCGCTAGGCTGCGTCTGCTCTCCAGAGAACGCAAAAACTCCATCTGTTTTCTGAAGAGTTCACGGCTGCCGGATCTGCACTCTAATGATGACTCAGTATTGTATCTTACTTTATAATGATAACGCAAGACAGCAACTTCCTCTAAAAAGCACGAGGATGCATCTGCTCTCGGATTTGATACGTATAACACTCAGAATGTCCATTAAGCCATGTTCTAACACTACTATTAGTTTCTATCTAACCTATGTACAACTGAACCATGCAGAAACTGCAAGGCTGCATCCGCTCTCCAACAACTCACAATAATGCATCTTTAACCGAATAAAAAGCAAAGCTTATCTATTCTCTAATGAAAACGCCAAAACTACATACTCCGAAATGAACTCAAGGGTGCATCTGCTTTCCAACCACAATACAAAAAGGATACATCTATCATCGGAAGCAAATACAAGGCAGCATCTGCTCTCCAACGAAGACGCAAGTCTGCATGATCCGAGTTCTTCTCGGGTCATGCAGTCTTGCATCTTCGTTAGATCCATCTGCTCTCCAGTCACGACAGCAGAATGCATCTGATAACGGAAGAAATCTCAAGGTTGCATGTGATTTCTAATGATAACACAAAGCTGTATCTGATATCGCAAAGATTTCGGTGAGAGGGTTATTGCTGATCGGTCTTTCAACAATAATAGCGTTGATTCTCAATGGCAAAAGTAATTTTTCAGCTGTTACAGAACCAAGTATTACACCGCTGTACACTGCAAAAACGTTGAGTTGATTACGCAAAATAATTTTAATTCTTTTGGAAAACGCACGTCAATAAAATATTTTCATATTCTCGTACATTGCGACATTCTACGGAAGCAGTGTGCTTCCGTAGAATGTAAGTATTTATTTCGACTTTTAAATACAATATTTATATCTATTTCAAGGCCTCTTTTTAATATTTTTTGTTATTAACGGCAGTAAATAAGCGCTTAACTCCTTAGGAAGCAACCTCTTAAACAATGGTTCACGCAACGGCTCATTGCAACGGCCGTTAAAAATGCTCAAGAGTTCATTAAAAATATTTTAGAGAACTCTCGGGTTTAGATTTTACTATTGCTCATGAATCTTTAGATACATATGTTCGTTTTGTTCCCACTTCCCCCGTTTGTCCTTTTTGTCCCATTTCGTCTCTTTTGTCCCCCGTGTCCCACTTGTCCCACGTTTCCGTTTGCCCCGTTGGCTCATTGTCTAATTTGTCCCCATTTCCCCTTTTTGTCCCTTTTCTCCCCTTTTCCAAATTTGTTCACTTGTCCCCGTTGCCCCATTTTGTCCCCATTGTCCCATTTTGTGTCTTTGCCCTCTTTGTCCTCCTCTCCTTGTTTTGTCCCATTTGCCCCTTTCTCATTTTGGTCCTTCCCCTCACTGCGATTGTTATTTAAAAATGGTACCAAGACCCTATACCAACCCCTGCTACAGAACATCGAGGGTAATGACAATTCTTAAGTGTTCATTCGAATAACTAGAGTAACTATAAATAACAAAAAACAGAACACGTCCTCTATTAGTATTTAACACGTTGGCTGCCATGCGAGACCACATGGTCTCGTAGGAACATTCAACTTCTTTTAGAATGAGACCATATGGTCTCGTAGGGAGATTAATTTCTTTAGAACGAGACCATATGGTTTCATGCGTTGATTAGTTTCTTTTTATAATACTCGCCACTGGTCTCATTATAATGTTAACAATTGCAAAACGTACCCGTGAATCCATATGGACTCACATATTTTTATAAATAAATTTAATTCTATATAATATTTTATAAATATTGGTACATGTTCCAATGATCTAGCATGTACTGAAGTGCTTCTATTACCATTGGCATAGAGCCGTAGTACGCAAAAAGACCTGTTCGGTATCGAGATCCAGTATAGCGAGAATGTGCTTGGCAGTGAACTTGGCAGGACTAATTTAGAGGACTTGTTTCGTAAATAAGTGTAGCCCGTCTACTCACTTCTGGAGCTCCTCCAGGAAGAGCTCCATGAGGCGCTTGCCGATCAGCTCGATGTACTCGCGCGCAAACGCCGTCAGGTGCTTGATGATCGGCTGCTGGTTCACCCTGCGCCCGTCGCCACGCATCCGCACGAGGAGAATTACAATCAGTGGTGTGCTTTCTCCCCCGTACTTTCAGAGAAAATTACCCAAAAAGTACTCGAATTTTCAAAAAATTTCACATGACCTTATTTCAAAATCTAACTTCAAGAAACAGATTTCATGAAGCAGAAAAACCTCTAACGTCATAATTGTAGTTGTAAGAAAACGCCGAAAAAATTTTGAATTTTTGCAATTTTTGAAAAATTAGAGTTCTGAACAAAAATGAGACCTGCACCACTCTCTTAAACGTCCTTCACACTATCCAAAAACAAAATTTTATCAAAAACGATGGAGCTATTTTTTTCATATTTTCAAAATGCCCCAGGGGCTTCATGTAAAGAACCACCCAAAATTAAAATATCGGTTTCAAATTCAAGGGGCCGCGACATCGGTGAGATCGATTGGGGAATATCAGTTTAGAGAAAATCGGCTGAACAGTTTAACCGCTACGTTGTTGACAGACGGACAGACAGAGGTTTTACCGTCATTCGATTTTTAGGTATCAAGGTATCCCCAAATCATCGATTCTGGCTACACAACATGTTAGAGAATTTTTTTTATTTAGCAATTGGATTTATCAACTTTTTTGTTACCAGGGCCCTGTAATAAGAGTTTTTCTGGCAAAATTTGCCGTTTTTTTCGCGCAGCCGTAACTTTTCCTCTTCTCCGTAGTGAGAAAGCGCACGAATGAAATGTTGGCGGTTGAGGCGGCGAAGAGCCGAGTCCGGCATTTTGAAAAGAATGCGTCAAAGACACTTTCGTGCGATTAATTATTTCGTGTTTCCGAGCCCGAGTAGCGGTGTTGTTTTTTCCTAGGCATCTACGTGTAGCTAGGCGCCACGCTACACGTTGGCTTGCGGGGTTTGCCCCAACCAGGTATCTGCCACCAGTGAGGCACCGTCCCAACCGGAACAAGCTCTTTGTTCCCGATTGGTCTCCCCACACGCGTGGTAATGTAGTGCATGTATGTGTAAGTGCGTGTAAGGCGCAAGGAAGAGGAAGGGAAGATCGCGCACGGTCTGTGGCCCGCTCATTAGGGTACTGCTCCAGCATTCACCTGCTGTTCGTGGAAGAAAGCAAGGAAAACTACCGATCAGAGCAGCCGGCTGCTAGAATTCTCCAGACAGCGGCTGATCTCGTCCGAAATATCTAGCTAGTGTAAAAAACTCCCTGATCTCACACCTCAGGATCTCCCGCTCAGAGGCCTTGCAGTGACATCTAGTTGATGCTCTGAGCCACCTCAGCTGGTACTTTCGAACGTGTGTGCACATCATTTTACTTTCTCGGCTTCTTTAATTCTAATTAATGGAGACTTACAAGTCTTACTCTTGAGATCACTGTCAACAGGAGAGACGGCAGCCATGTTGACTCATGTCGCGCCAGTGTTACTTTGCTTGTGCATTCCAATCAATAAACTGTAAAGGTTATAACTACTTTCCGTGCATTAGTGCTGAAAATGTTGTTTTATTTCACTTATCGGCAAAGCAACCTGTAAAAACTGATGAAGTATACGCACGTTTTCTTGAGCTCCAAAGGTACCCCAACTTTAGTTAAATGAGAAATAAAAGTAGCTACAATCTATGGTAAGCAATATTTGAATTTTAGACATTTTCGTTCTCGAATAATAGAAAAGTTATTTGCATCATTGCATTTACAGATTTGCTTTTATACTTTTCCTAACTGAATAATTCCCCTGGCCCTTGTAGCAACATAAATGACTGAGTATTAAACTGTTTTTGGGTGTGATAACTACTTAGGTAATTAGTCACATAAGTGAAGTGCGTAAAGATGGGTGGTTAAACGAACGTACAGACAGACATTTATAAAACATTTTCTGTGTGACTGACCCCGAAACGTCATTTTCCATTTCATTTTGCATTGTAATAACTAGTATAGCTTTGAAAAAGTAAATAAGTAAAAGTTACTGCGTGACGAGTTACTTACGTAATACGTCATACATCGCAATGCCTTCTGGCTTAGATCTAAGTCATCAAATTTAAACAGAAAATGCTGATAGCGGCAAATTTAACTGAGTGAGGTGTGTTTAACTTCATATTATTTTCCGTGACTTCAATATATGGGATGGACGACTTAGGGCGATTGAGGAGCCAGTGAGGTGGGGAACAGAAACCAAATGAAAAGACCAACAGGTAGTGTGAGAATGAGAGAGAAAGAAAAGAAGAGAAGTGGGAGAGAGAGAGAATGAGTGAAAGAACGAGGTAGTGAGAGAAGCAAGAGCGAGAGAGAAGCATAACGAACGAAATAAGAGAGCGGAAGAAGATAGAGTATAAGAGGGAAGAAATGAGGGAATCGGAAAACACATAAGAACCCGAAAGGAAGTGAATAAGAATGAAATACATAGAAGAAAGAGAAAGCAAAAGCGAAAGAGAGCGCGAAATGAAGCGAAAGTAAGAAAAAGCGAGAGAGGCCAAAAGAGTGGTACAGAGAGGGACAAGAAAAGAGTGATAGAGAGAACGACGGCGAGAGAGTGAGAGAGGGAGAGGCGGAAAGAGTGCAAGAGAGAGAGAGCGAGAGAGAGGGGTGAGAGGCACCTGGCAATGTCGAAGTAGACGCGCGCCGTGAGGTTGGACAGCCGCCGCAGGAAGAGGCCGTAGTAGGCAGCCCGCTCGTAGCACTCCTCGAACGACTGCGTGTTCTTCACGAAGTCCATGAGCTCGTGCATGGCGTCCAGCCCGTACAGCCGCTCGAACTCCGTCTCTGCCAACGCACGCCGCCCGGCGCTACACCACTCATTGCTTTCACTGATTATTTGTTTTTTCCAGGCGAGTCAGTGATATGGTTCGTGGCCCTTTAGTTAGGGTACTGCTCTGGCATTTGCCTACAGTAGATCGGAGAAACCACGAAAAAGTACCAATCGGAACAGCCGGCCGCTAGAATTTTCCTCGAGACAGCGGCTGAATTCGACTTAGTTGTGTTATGTAGTTAGTGTCGAAAATTCTGGCACCGTCGGGAATCAAACCATAGGTCCTCCCCGGAGACAGTGCTGTGACAAGCCCTGAGCCCCGTTAGACGGTGCTTAAAGAATGAGAATAAGTTAATGCTAGAGTGACCATGCCAGTGGCCGGTCTAATACTCAACAATTTATTACATCTGTGGACTCAAAGTAGCTGCTTGTAAATGTGAATGGGGCTTTGAAACATTTTTTTTGTACATAATTAAAAGACGAATGTGGAATTTTTGCTTCATAAAAACTACGTTCAATATTAAATTTAGAATCCAGAATGCTTTTTCATTTTCACTGGTTGGCAATACCTAATACTGACTTCGGCTACCGCCATGTTCTCCCTTTCTGCGCTGAATCAGTCCACACGATTTACATCGAAAGGGAATCATCGTCAAATAGTTTGTGCTTATGAATGGCACAAAATATTAAGCTAGCACTACTTTCAATCGTACTTGAAGAGAAACAATACTGACGAAAACGTGAGTAACTCCTAAGCCCGAGAACCAGTGTTTCCTGTTACAATGATTTTTGCAATCGATTTTTATTAATTATTACTCAGCGTTTCTCGTCCTTTCGAAGTTCTGACATCAATATACGCAATTTTCCGCACTTTCCCTTTCTAGATTAATGTCCCATTTTCTTCGTTTCCTAAAGAAATATTAAACATTTTATGGAAAATCGTAGTTGAAGGCAATCGCACTGCACAACATGTACTCAGGAAATGCTCTACGAGTAAATTGGCATTTCTTTATCTCCTTCATTAATAGTAACAAGAGCCTCTTTTTTAACGGAAGATGAATACAATCACCAAACGCTGACTCTCAACTGACGCTGCAGTGTGAACGGACTTGAATTTCGTCTCCACGGCTGACTCAAAACTATTGTCCCCACCATCATGATTGTAAGAAGGAGAATAAACTCTACAGTTGCAGGCATGGAGGGATTAGGAGCAAATCGACACACATGAACTTCTGCGACATCACGCGGTGAATGAAGGGACTTGACATTTTTCGGACAATAACAACGCGCATACACGTACTTGACCAAAGCCATCCTCATTTTAGTGCATGTAAGTAAATGTAGATGGCGTCGATCTGACACAAGCTACGTGGTCTTTGGACGAAAATACCTTAAAAGTTCTCCAACTGACGGTGTGATGTCGCTGATTATATATCACTTAGTTACACGCAATGACATTATTTGACTCGAACATGAAAACACTTTGCATGTGACCTGCCAATGAAGTATTTCATTGCGTGTAACTAACAGATATATAGGTGTCGGGGAATAAATGTCACAAACGCGTAGGCTGTGTGGCATATGATAATGTTTACTAGAGGCTCAAGCAGGATTTTTCTATGGATGGAGCTGTGAATGGAAAGTAACATGATGTTTTGTGAAGTGGCGTACTCATGGCGCGCAGGTAGCGCTGGATGGGGCGGAAGAGCACGCGCGAGCGGCGGCGCAGCAGGTCGGTGGCCAGCTGGTCGAAGCCGTCGCGCACGTCCGTGGCGATGAGCTTGCGCTTGCGCGGCACGTCCGGCAGGTACGTCTCCAGCGACACCAGCGACGACGACACGCAGAAGATCTGCGCGGCCACCACGCGCGCCCGACACAGCAGACAAGCAGATAGATACAGACTAAAACTTGTAGACCCATTGAAAAATTGATCCTGATTGTCAGTATATGTTTCTTAATAATAAAACTTATCCAATTTTATTTATGACAATCCTTTATTGTTCACATTTGCACACAAAACACAACGTTTCGTAACTTGATTAGTTACATCATCAGGCTCCTTAATAAAGGGAACTGTTGTCCCGTTTCTAACGATCAAGCACTCGAGGACACATAGTGAACTCAACACAACCTCCCCAGTGGACTCAAGAAATGTGAAATGAAAACGAAACGTTGTGTTCTGTGTGCAATTGTGAATAATAAAGGATTGTCATAAATAAAATTGGATAACTTTTATTAATAAGATAAATACAGATTGTTATTCAAATTGATTTAGTCATTGAACATGCAGGTAAGATCCAAAGTCTTTATTGACAATCCAAATTGACAATTGAAGAAGGACAATACCAAGCTCCGAAACGTCATGTAATGTAAAATAGCTATATGTTCAAAATAAGGTGATTGTCAATAAAGAGTTTCGACGTGATCTGCATGTTCAATAACTAAAGGAGCAAGATTAGATTTATTTATTTTAATTTTTTTTTGCTCACGTATAGGCCAACTTGGACCACGCGTACATCCATACTGCCTTTTTCCGAGGCTCAGAAACATTATCTCCAAGGCAGGACATGAACCATTCTTAGGGGGGGGGGATCAGCATTTTAGCTGAATCCCATTTTTATCTCCCAGGGTTGTTAGCCTTGGTGGTATGGAAGATGAAATGATGATGATAGTGAGGGGTGAAAGGACGGCACACACATATAGACGTACACAAATACACTTATGCCCGAGGCGGGACTCGAACCCGCGACCCTACGGTTTGAGTTCGCCGTGACAATGCTGACATAGCGATCTCGGGCCATGGAGCCGACTTTATTTATTTTATTTATTTTATTTATTTTATTTATTTTATTTATTTTATTTATTTTATTTATTTTATTTATTTTATTTATTTTATTTATTTTATTTATTTTATTTATTTTATTTATTTTATTTATTTTATTTATTTTATTTATTTTATTTATTTTATTTATTTTATTTATTTTATTTATTTTATTTATTTTATTTACTGTTTATTCATTTAATGTATTGTTTACGGGCGCGTCAACCGATACCCTTCATAAATTCCTTTCCTACTGGTCGGAGACGTTTGGCGCCGACCTACAGGTCGATTTGTGGGTGATTTTCCTCTCCAAGTTTCTCCCCTTGGCTGGGCACCGCCTTGCCCGCAACAAGCTCTAAGCTACCGACGAGTGTGGGTAAGGTGTGGCAGTGCAAAGATCGCGCGCGATCCGTGGCTCCTTTGTTGGGGTAGTGCTTCGGCATTCACCAGGCGTTGGTGGAGAAACCACGGAAAACTACCTATTAGAGCAGCCGGCCTCTAGAATTATTCTCCACGCAGCTACTGAACTCGACCTAGCTATGTTGCTAATCCTGCCACCGACCGTCGTCCCAATCAGCAGCACTGCAGTGACAGCAAGTTCCGTTGATGCCCTAAGCCGGTTTTTGTGTGTGCGACGCACCTTATCGAGCATCTGCCTGAAGTTGCTGACGTACTCCTCGAGGTCTGGGTAGAGGATGATGTCCTCATTGTAGCCCATCTCCATCTTGACGATGGGCATCTCCTTGGGGCGCTGCAGCAGGTCCAGCAGCGCGCGCGCCGTCCTCCGCTTCAGCTCCGTCACCTGCCGCAGCCACGACAGCACCGCCTCCACGTCACATGCACAGTCGCACGCATTCAGGAGTGCCCGCGTAGTTTTTTTTTTCTCTTTGTTGAGCAACGGTTTTTAGCCTTCATGATTTTTACTTTCTCCCTTTCACTTCTTAAGAAGAGAAAATATTGTACGAGTAATTGGGTGCCGGAAAACGGCGAATTTTCCACAGACAAACTCCTATTGTCGGGCCCTGGTAACGAAAGGTAGATAAATCTTGTGCGTATACTTATATAGGAAATTACTTTCTGTAACACATTTTTTAATCAGAATCCATTATTGGCGGGTAGTTGATGCCGAAAAGTTGATTGACGGCAAAACGGCTGTCTAGCTGGCTGTCCGTCCGTCTGTGGTAGTGGCCTAAACAGTTCAGCAGGAATTTTCCCAAATTGATATTCCCCAATCGATGTGGTTGATGTTGCGTCCCCTTGAATTTGAAACCCATATTTTAATTTTTTGGGCGGTACTTTAATTGAAGCCCCTGGAGCATTTTCAAAATTTTCAAACAAATGGCACTAAATTTTGTGATACAATATTGTTTTTGGATAGCGTAAAGAACGCTTAAGAGTGCAAGTCTAATTCTCGTTGAAATAACAGATATTTTGGCGTCTTTCTTCAACTGTAGTGTTAAAGATATATATATTTTGCTTAAGAAATTCTGTTGAAATAATGTCATGTTCAATTTTTCAAAAAGATGAGTTGTTTTCGTGTAGTTTTGCGCGAAATATAGGTAATTTTTAGAAAATAAATTTTTTTTCTCAAAAATGCTCAAATGAAATCTGAATTTGATCTTGAAAGGCATTTTAAAATAAGGTAAAGTACCATTTTTCGAAAATTTTAGCACAGTTTACGTATTTTTGCGAGAATTATACACCATTTTTAATTTTTTAAATTCTTAATTACCGCTCCAATGTTTTTCATTAAATTTGCTCCTCGTGTGTCTCAAAAGAGTAAAAAAAAGAGGCACTCTTTGTGTTTTTGAAAAATACAAAATTTTAATATTAAAAATTAAAAAATTAAAATATTTTTCCTTTGAAAAAATGTTCTAAAAAACAGCGCTTTAAAAAGATAATGGTTTTTTAAAGAATAGCAGTGTTTCCGTAATTTAGGCTTGAAATTTATATAATTTATAAAAAACACATTTTCTCAAAATCCGCCCAAATTCTCTCTTCAAATATGTTCAAGGTTAGAACAACGAACTCGTAAAGAACTGGCGCTGGTCTCATTTACGTTCAACTTTACAATTTTTCCAAAATTGCAAATTTTGAAGTACTGCGAGAAAGTATGTGCGTTGTAGCTCCACGAGTTTCTAATAATAATTAGTAACATTCTTAATATAAATTTATAGTTTCGGTATTGAAAGATTATGGGTTTTTGCAACAGATTTAAAACTGTAGCGTAATGTGGAATTCCGGCGTTTCCTTACTGCGCATAAAAAGCTACATTCTTTTTTTAGTGTCTGTCAATGACGAGAATAGTTGAGTAGTCGGAAGGACATAGTAAATGTTGAACTCGTTTTTCAACAAAAAAAGGACATGTTCATGAATGTTCCCGTGCAATGGCCCGCAAACACAGAAAATATATAGAATTCACAAGTCCCACGTGGCTGGAGATGTTACGGGTCCGCAATGATCGGTCGAACAATAGCGGAGTGAAGTGGAGGCCAGGTACTCCAGGGTATAAATAGAGTTATGTGAAGGCAGAGAGTGTCAGCTCAAAACGTCAAGTTTAAACTAACGTTAAAATGTTTAATAATGGCGATAATGATGATCATAATATAGATTTCATTAAAAGCTGTTTTTGAACAGATCCAGGCACGCACATCTCTTGTGCGTGCCTGGAACTTTCTAATTCGTCTACCAGTCTATCAGCAGAAATATATGCTCATTTCCGAGCCACGAAGCGCAGTTATACACTCGAGAGATAATGACTTGACAAAGGATACGTTCATCACCCTCCTTGGTATTGGAAGAATGCAAAATGACTCGTCCCCAATACGGAGTAAAGATGCTATAAGAAGCAAGGAGGGGGCTTGACCTGCTTGCGAATGATGGTGGTGCAGGAGGGTGAGATACTTTCCCACCTTGGCATTGTAAGGGTGACAAAAGCCTCGTTACCATGACCTGCTCGCGGATGACAGCGGTGCAGGAGGGCACGTCCCAATACCCTGCTTGGTAGTGGAAGGAAGTTGAAAGCCTCGTTCCCCCCAGAGGGTTAAGCTGTTAGGAGCGGGGGGGCGTGGCGTGACCTGCTCGCGGATGATGGCGGTGCAAGAGGGAACGTCCATTACCCTCCTTGGTAGTGGAAGGAAGTTGAAAGCCTCGTTCCCACCAGAGGGTTAATCTGTTAGGAGCGGGGGGGGGCGCGGTGTGACCTGCTCGCGGATGACAGCGGTGCAGGAGGGCACGTCCATTACCCTGCTTGGTAGTGGAAGGAAGTTGAAAGCCTCGTTCCCCCCAGAGGGTTAAGCTCTTAGGAGCGGGGGGGGCGTGGCATGACCTGCTCGCGGATGACAGCGGTGCAGGAGGCCACGTCCACTACCCTGCTTGGTAGTGGAAGGAAGTTGAAAGCCTCGTTCCCCCCAGAGGGTTAAGCTGTTAGGAGCGGGGGCGGGGCGTGGCGTGACCTGCTCGCGGATGATGGCGGTGCAGGAGGGAACATCCATTACCCTCCTTGGTAGTGGAAGGAAGATCAAAGCCTCGTTCCCCCCAGAGGGTTAAGCTGTTAGGAGCGGGGGGGGCGTGGCGTGACCTGCTCGCGGATGATGGCGGTGCAGGAGGGAACATCCATTACCCTCCTTGGTAGTGGAAGGAAGATCAAAGCCTCGTTCCCCCCAGAGGGTTAAGCTGTTAGGAGCGGGGGGGGCGTGGCGTGACCTGCTCGCGGATGATGGCGGTGCAAGAGGGAACGTCCATTACCCTCCTTGGTAGTGGAAGGAAGTTGAAAGAGTCGTTCCCACCAGAGGGTTAAGCTCTTAGCAGCGGGGGGGGCGTGGCGTGACCTGCTCGCGGATGATGGCGGTGCAAGAGGGAACGTCCATTACCCTCCTTGGTAGTGGAAGGAAGTTGAAAGAGTCGTTCCCACCAGAGGGTTAAGCTCTTAGGAGCGGGGGAGGCGTGGCGTGACCTGCTCGCGGATGACAGCGGTGCAGGAGGCCACGTCCACTACCCTGCTTGGTAGTGGAAGGAAGTTGAAAGCCTCGTTCCCCCCAGAGGGTTAAGCTGTTAGGTACGGGGGGGGGCGTGGCGTGACCTGCTCGCGGATGATGGCGGTGCAGGAGGGAACATCCATTACCCTCCTTGGTAGTGGAAGGAAGTTGAAAGCCTCGTTCCCATCAGAGGATTAATCTGTTAGGAGCGGGGGGGGCGCGGCGTGACCTGCTCGCGGATGACAGCGGTGCAGGAGGGCACGTCCATTACCCTGCTTGGTAGTGGAAGGAAGTGGAAAGCCTCGTTCCCCCCAGAGGGTTAAGCTGTTAGGAGCGGGGGGGGCGTGGCGTGACCTGCTCGCGGATGACAGCGGTGCAGGAGGCACCGTCCATTACCCTGCTTGGTAGTGGAAGGAAGTTGAAAGCCTCGTTCCCCCAGAGGGTTAAGCTGTTAGGAGCGGGGGGGGCGTGGCGTGACCTGCTCGCGGATGACAGCGGTGCAGGAGGCACCGTCCATTACCCTGCTTGGTAGTGGAAGGAAGTTGAAAGCCTCGTTCCCCCCAGAGGGTTAAGCTGTTAGGAGCGGGGGGGGCGTGGCGTGACCTGCTCGCGGATGACAGCGGTGCAGGAGGCCACGTCCATTACCCTGCTTGGTAGTGGAAGGAAGTTGAAAGCCTCGTTCCCCCCAGAGGGTTAAGCTCTTAGGAGCGGGGGGCGCGTGGCGTGACCTGCTCGCGGATGACAGCGGTGCAGGAGGCCACGTCCACTACCCTGCATGGTAGTGGAAGGAAGTTGAAAGCCTCGTTCCCCCCAGAGGGTTAAGCTGTTAGGAGCGGGGGGGGCGTGTCGTGACCTGCTCGCGGATGATGGCGGTGCAGGAGGGAACATCCATTACCCTCCTTGGTAAGTGGAAGGAAGTTGAAAGCCTCGTTCCCACCAGAGGGTTAAACTGTTAGGGATGCGGGGGGGGGCGCGGCGTGACCTGCTCGCGGATGATAGCGGTGCAGGAGGGCACGTCCATTACCCTGCCTTGGTAGTGGAAGGAAGTTGAAAGCCTCGTTCCCACCAGAGGGTTAAGCTGTTAGGAGCGGGGGGGGCGTGGCGTCACCTGCTCGCGGATGATGGCGGTGCAAGAGGGAACGTGCATTACCCTCCTTGGTAGTGGAAGGGAAGTTGAAAGCGTCGTTCCCCCCAGAGGGTTAAGCTGTTAGGAGCGGGGGGGGCGTGGCGTGACCTGCTCGCGGATGACAGCGGTGCAGGAGGCACCGTCCATTACCCTGCTTGGTAGTGGAAGGAAGTTGAAAGCCTCGTTCCCCCCAGAGGGTTTAAGCTGTTAGGAGCGGGGGGGGGCGTGGCGTGACCTGCTCGCGGATGACAGCGGTGCAGGAGGCCACGTCCATTACCTGCTTGGTAGTGGAAGGAAGTTGAAAGCCTCGTTCCCCCCAGAGGGTTAAGCTGTTGGGTGCGAGGGGAGGCGTGGCGTGACCTGCTCGCGGATGATGGCGGTGCAGGAGGGCACGTCCATTGCCCTCCTTGGTAGTTGGAAGGAAGTTTGAAAGCCTCGTTCCCCCCAGAGGGTTAAGCTGTTGGGTGCGAGGGGGGGCGTGGCGTGACCTGCTCGCGGATGATGGCGGTGCAAGAGGGAAAGTCCATTGCCCTCCTTGGTAGTGGAAGGAAGTTGAAAGCGTCGTTACCCCCAGAGGGTTAAGCTGTTGGGTGCGAGGGGGGCGTGGCGTGACCTGCTCGCGGATGATGGCGGTGCAGGAGGGCAACGTCCATTGCCCTCCTTGGTAGTGGAAGGAAGTTGAAAGCCTCGTTCCCCCCAGAGGGTTAAGCTGTTGGGTGCGAGGGGAGGCGTGGCGTGACCTGCTCGCGGATGATGGCGGTGCAGGAGGGCACGTCCATTACCCTCCTTGGTAGTGGAAGGAAGTTGAAAGCATCGTTCCCCCCAGAGGGTTAAGCTGTTGGGTGCGAGGGGGGCGTGGCGTGACCTGCTCGCGGATGATGGCGGTGCAGCAGTCGACGAAGGCCGGGCGGCGCTCGGGGGCCACGTTGTTGAGCGCCCTCTTCTCCGTGACGCGCATCAGCACGCGCTGGTACCAGCGCCCCACCACCAGCTCGGCCGCCTGCGTCTCCTTCAGCACCAGCGCGCGCAGCTTGCCCATGTCCAGCGGGCCCATCGCCCTGCACGCACGCACACACACACGCACATCAGATGCAACACTTCATGTTTCCTGGACCCCTTCGACTGCCAAGGTCAGAGTCCCGCAAGCGAAGTGCGTTTTGTTCCTGGGAAGTGGCGTGGTGCTTCCTCACTGCATGGTGAGATTCGGCGCCGACTCTACAAGACGCCTTGTGTGGTTTCCGCCCTTTCAGATATCTCTTACTAATGGGGTAACGCCCCAGCTGGGGCAAGATTTAACCGCCTGACTGAACTCCAGACATGTGTGGTAGTTTAAACACATATGTGCATGCACGACATTACCACATCTCACGGGACACAAGTCGGGAGCTTAGAGCTTGATTCCGGCTGGGGCATGTGTCCTTCAGAGGGAGTGGATACGTGGATGCATATAACCCTGCAAGCTGGCGTGTAGGTTGGGGATCTCACGATGCTGTTGTGGAAGAACATTTCCTCCTAAGGCAAACGCATCTTAGGGGAATGATGACTTTAGGAGTAAGATACGCCCGCAAACGCAAAATAATCAATTAATCGTGTCAAAAATACATGTTTGTTTTATGCGATCGCTGTAATGAATTTGATTTGACGTGAATGAGTGAAGTTCCAGTCAGGATTAAGGATTTTGCGGTAAAAATAAAACGTAATAAACATTCTACTTTATACGCTCTTGGTCAAAAGTCTCAGATACTTCCATTGGAAGGATGCAAATCAGGTTGCATCATTTTCAGTTTGTGTGTCAATTCAGAATAAATAAATTTTTGAAATTTCGTTGCAAACCTCTCATGATTTATTCACCAAACCGGACACTGTGATACTCGCTCCCAGTGGCTGCTGGTGCGATGCGGAGGATGCCACACATCCCTGCATTGGTCGTGGTAGCTTCCGGCGTATGCGTCGCTGGTCTGTCGGTGTACTTATTTACAACTAGTGGGCCCAGCAATGCTCCTCAATTGCAATGTATTGCACTTCGCACTCCACTGGTCTGGTGATTTTACGCTACGCTGTGCAAAAATTCTAATAGATGAAAGAATTTCTTAAAAGTATGGGTTTGTTCTATGTTCTGGAGTGCACATGATTGTCAAATATCCTATTGTTAAAAAGTTCTTCACATTTGGGCATGTGTTTGCTATGATGCTGTCTTGGAGAAATTTGATTTACTTGTGCGAGATTACGGTCATGTAATAATTTCGGCCGATATTTCAGAAATGCAGGGGCAGAATATGCTGCCACAGACACTTAATACTTGACGGGACGGGGGATGGCCTAGAACTTCACGGCCGTTTCTGTACATCTGCATCATATACGCATAAATCATCAATAACACCGGTACAGGTTCGATTTAATTCAAATCACCATTTGAACACTCTCGATACTTATAAAAACAAAGTGTAAAAATTTCAACGAAATTGGTCGCGTAGTTTTTGTGTGTATATGCTCTGTCAACAAACTGGAAATGTGGGGGAAGAATGTGTAATCACCAAGTTACGGCTCTCGTTTCAGGAATACCGTCACATTTAACTCGCCAGCGCCACCGCATCAACGCACTTCTTTGGTTTGAAATTGTTTGAGCCCCTGCAGAGAAAAATTCACCAGCCACTGCTGCCTAGACGTTTGTAACATTTATTCTCAGATTCCGCACATAGATTCCTTTCGAAGAGTAGTGCGTGCCTGTAACGGTCCTTAATTACAATTATTATCCGAGAGTTTCAGTAAAACCCTTAAATTTAAACTCTCCCAACGACACCGCTAATTCTTTTTTGTCTCTTTCCACGAGCCGCTGCTGTGGAACTTTTGTAATTTTTCTTCTGCGAGCCTTGTTTAGATAGTTGGGCAAACGCGTTAAATTACGCTCTGAGGGCCACCTTGCGTGCCTGTAGCTGTCGAAGTCCACTATGACGTCGGGGAGCGCGACGACGGTGCGTGCGTGGGACAAGGGTGTGTGACTAAATGTTTCAAAAAAATAAAATAAATAACGTATAAAAAAGCAGTGTATAATTAAACTATACGCAAAAATCTGGCATAACTGAGTGATGTGTCATTGGATAATTTTGATAATGTGGGATGTTGTTGATTGATGCGAGAATGTCACTGAGTGCTGAAAAGATTAGTGTTTTAATTTGGAGGGAGGCGCGCGTGCCTGTAGCTGGCGAAGTCCACCATGACGTCGGGGAGCGCGACGACGGAGGCGGTGAAGAGGCTGCGCACGATGGGGTGCGTGAGGTGCAGGTTGAGCAGCAGGCGCTGCTGGCGCTGCAGGAACAGCGGGTAGCGCGCCGTGCGACCGCCCCTGCGCGCACACACACACACACGCACGGCATCAACCCTCCGTTTGATCACTGGGGACAATATGTAGCCACACCGTATACTGTCCTCCCTCGCTTATAGTGAACTTAAGCCACTGAATCCGTTTTACTTACATTACAAATAAGCGTAAGAAGATTCGTTTGTAACGAATCTGAACCTCGTCTATAGTGAACGTAGGAAGTAAATCCTAGGAATTAATTGAATCTTGCATGACATTACGCGAGTAAAAGGGCCTTCGGACAGTGTTGCAACAGTGGAAGAGGTATTGAAAGGTGTCAAGCCTGCATTACGATACATACAGACAGAGGACAATGCAGTGTCGAGTATGGAGAGAAACCGAACTTTGGAGAAGGATATAGAGAAATTACTCATGAAAAATGCACGAAGCAAACAATTGAAAATAATTGATTTTTAAGGACAAATAAAGATATTGAAATATTCAGTTTGTGCTGGTAATGAATTTTGCTATATCTCTTTATTAATAAAATCAATAATTGTGGAGAAATTCTATTTAATTTTAACATCATCGGATATAGTGAACCTCCGATACAGTGAACCAAACATGCTATTCCGCAGTAGTTCACTATAACCGGAGGCGACTGTGTTTTTTTAATTACACAGGCACACAAAAAATGTCCGATCCAAAGAGTTGACCCGCATTTATCTACGAATGTCGACGCGCTGAATCCGAATTTGAAGCCAAAAAGCGCCATCACCCTTCATTTTTTATCGCAAAAAACACCCTGAAATGGTAAATTGCAAATTTCACGGTGTTTGTTTTCTTTTGTTATTTTAAAAAACTGAAAGATGGTGGCGCAATTTAGGCTTCGAATTCGGATTCAGCGCGGTATCATACATAGTGTCAAGTGTTTGGGTCTGACAACTTTTTTTTATTTTGTGTGCCTGTGTTATTATTTCAGTACAGCGGATCTGGTTCAACAAATGGAAAATAAAAATTAATGCATCCAAATGTCAAGCTAAAATCTTTTCACTAAAAAAACTACGAAAAATTAATGATCTAAGACTAAAGAATTCCCCTATTCCATGGCTGTCTCCTTCTCCTCCTGTGACATATCTAGAACTAGAAATAGATCGCAGACTCACCTGGAAAGATCATATAAATTCAATAGCCAATCAAACATTTATTAAGACTTTGAAATTGTACCCTTTTGTCAACAAAAAATCAAACACCAGCATTGAAACTGCAATATGAATTTTTAAATATATAATCAGACCCTCTGTCACATAAGCTTGCCAGATATGGGGAGGTGCACCTAAATCCACATTTCATAAACTGGAAGTTATTCAAAATAGATTTCTACGCAATGCACTAAAAGCTCCATGGTACATACGGAACAATCGAATTCTAAACGAACTCTCTATTGAACCCTTAAAGAAATGGATTTCCAAATTTTCCTTAAGATTCTATTCATCCTTGCCCTCCTGCCCCGCTACAACAATATATAAGCTTGGCAAAACTTCAAATCCTTTTCCCAGAATTAAGACTCGACATAGCAAAGATCTCCTTCATCCTCCATAATTTGCAATCGTAATAGTCTAATTATTACTACAGACCATTTCTTCCCACATTAAGTCAGAAAAGAAACTCTTTGCTGTAAATATTCATTGTTTTGTACATTTACTGTTTTTTTTATATTCAGTGTTAAATTAACAAGCAGTTAACAACAGGTCCCACCTTGGAAGACCCTCGAAAAATTATGTATAAGTTTATTGTAAATATTGTTAAAAACCTTTGTAATGCAACAACTGCCGAACAAGGAGAATTATAATAAAAAAAAGTATAGCGGAGGTACAAAGTAGTAATTTATTACAATATGAATTTTAATGAACAGAAAACTCAGCCATACACATGTTTCGGAACACCTTCATCTCATCATTAGTGGTTCTACAATAATGAAAAATTAAGGAACGAATTAGCAAATGATTGAACCAAGAAATACAGAGTACAAATGAATACTTTAAATGTACTGTATTTTTATAAATTTTACAGTATTCATTCGTACTTTGTATTTCTTCTGTATTTCTTGATTTATTCATATGCTAGTTTTTTCCTTCATTTTCATTATTGTGAAGCAACTGATGAGATGAAGTTGTCCCGAAACACGTGTATGGCTGAGTTTTCTGTTTATTAAAATTCGTATTGTAATAAACTACTTTGTGGTTGAAACCTCCGCCAAACTGAATTATCACCACAGGTATCTAACTCCCAGGACGAGCCTCCGAGTGGTGAGGATTAGATCGAATTTTATTTATTTTCTGTATTTTTTATTTTAAAAATTAGGCGAAAACATCTTATTAATATTGACTTTGCAGTAATGTAGCATGGAGAGTATTTCTTTTGCTCTGCTTTTGTCTCAGAAGGAAATGGTAAACTTTGTCATGTGGAAAGCACTCCTGATATTTTTTCACTTGAAGAAAATATTATTTAAAGGCTGTTCGAACATTTTTAGCTGCCAAAGTTGTCTGGAAGCATGTTTTTAAGTATGAAAACTGATGCGTTTGGCACATCAGTCAAAATACTGGGCAACCCTTTGCAAGGACGCATCAGCGCCGTGTGAAACAACGACCTCCGCGCCGCGCCTCGCCTCGCTTCGGCTCGCCGCCGTGGGCCGACTGTCGGGGTCCCCCTCCCCTTTGTGGATGATTGAAATGCGATCGACAGTAGGAGCGCCAAATATCAAATGCAGAAGCGACGGGGAGACTTTTTATTAGGAACAGCCGCGGTGTGTAAGTTACTAACTTCCGACAACGGAAATCTCTTTATCGCAAAATTACAGAGAAAATAATTGTTTCATGTCGAGCAGGTTTTCACATATACCAAAGGGAGAGTATCTTAAAATTACAATAACTCATCCAGTACTAACTTTAATTCCCAAGATTTAGGAACTTCATTAGATATGCATGGTACGTCGCTTAGTATGACGATGAAAGAACTGCACAATACGGCTGCCATATTACAAAACCATTATGTGAAATTGATTTATGCGAATCATCTTCTTTTATTGTATGTTCGTGATGCAAGAAAAATGTATTTCAATCACTGCATTATTCTCTCAAATTTTTGTAGAACATACAATGAATGAAGTTTTAATTTTGAAATGAATGTAATGAGAACATTATTGTCGTGCTCATTCGCACCTGTGTAAGCATTTGCAAACATTCGGCCTGAGGCGACGAAAACACTCGTTTCTTGCCCTCGGGGAAGGGCAAGGAGCGATTCGCGAGGCGGCTGGGATGAGGCGCTGCGACACAGACTGACGCGCGGCCGACCTTGAGACGTATTGTGTTCCAGGGATGTACATTCACCTACTTGGAAAGGAAAAAACATGACCAAAAGTACGGAATTTTATTATTTTTAAAGACTTCCAGGAAACTTTGGCAGCTAAAATCTTGCATCCAGCCTTGCTTGGACACTAACTTTGGGTACAAAAAAACACTGAGGTAGGGTTCCGACATGACAAAGGTAATCATTCCCTTGCGAGACATATTGAAGGCGTGAAATATTGATTGAACAGTACTGAATTGTACATGGGAATACTACCAAAAATTTTACAAGGCCAAAACTAGAAGAAATTCTGGGCTTGGAAATAAACTAATAAAAAAATAAAAATTGGCTATTTTGAGGTAAGGTAAACATTCAGAAAGAGGTAGAAATATTGTCTATTGAGTTTCACTTAACAAATTTAGAGGCAATTATACTTTGTATTATATACCCCTCATCACTATAAAAACGTTGCACCAAGAAGGACGAGGCGAATTGCGATCGTTGTTGGCAGGGAGATAGAGGGTTCCACGCATACAAAATGATTACACTTTTACATTTGTAGGTCCAATATTTATTGTGCTATACTCCCATAGACGGTACATGTTAGTATGGCGTGCGATCGCCATGTTGGCGAACATTCGCGTCCAGACGTCGCGGCAAGGAGTTGTACAGGTCTCGAATAGAGTCCTGTGCTAGTCCATCCCATGCAGCTTGCACCTGAGCGTGCAGTTCTTGCAGATTGGTGGGGAGGGATGGGATCCTGATTGCACACTCCATAGCACCCCAAACATTCTCGATTGAGGAGAGGTCTGGCCACGCGGCTGGCCATGGCAGAGTATCCACGGCCGCAAGACATGCTCGGGAGATGTTCCGGTTTGCGGTCGCGCGTTTTCCTGTTGAAATAGGGCATGGGTGTGGGGATTCACGAACGGCAGAGCCACCGGGTTGCAGGATCTCCTGAACTTGAAAGAGCGCTGGTACCGTGGTACCTCCGAGGAACACTAACCGTGAACGGGCACCATGGGATATCGCGCCCCACACCATCACACCAGGCTGGCGGAACGTGTGATGGGATACCACAAACCGCTCGTCGTGGCGCTCCCCACCGCGTCTCCAGACATGGAGCCAGTGGTCGACGCCATTAAGACAGAAGCGGGACTCGTCGCTGATGATGACCCACTGCAAGTCTGCATGGCCCCAGGTCCATCGTTCTCGACACCAGGCAAGTCTGTAGCGACGATGCTGGGGTGTGAGTGGCAGGCGTAGTAACGGTCGGCGTGCGGCGAGCTCTGCTTTATGCAACCGCCTGACAATGGTACTGGCACTTACAGGTTGTGACAGTGCAGGTTGCACAGCCGTTAGATCACTTCGCGTGTGGCGGACAATCCATCGGTTTTCCCTCCTCGTGGTGCGTGGAGGACTTCCAGTATTTCGTATTTCGTTTATTTCGTGTGTGGCGTGACTTCCTCAATCCATTGAGCGGGCGATGATGGTCCGTACGACCGGTGTGGCGCGCAATACGGCGATAGAACCAACCAGCCTCCCGCACACCCACAGTGCGGCCCCCTCGAACACGTCCAACAACTGGCTGTTAAACGCGTCGCCTAGGCATAGTGTGCGTGCAAGTGACGCTCTGGTGACGCTACCCGATGTCGCAATGGTGACGCCCTCTTATCTAGACCGCTGTGCACGACGTCACGCACCTACTCCCGACCCCCCCCCCGTGCACGGTCGACCGTGAAAACGAAATCATTGGCTAAGCGAATGGTGTGCAAAACACCCATCGAGTTTGCAGTAGGGTCCTTCGGAGTGTAGCTTTTTTTATGACGATTGGTGTATATTTCGCCGTGCATATGTATTTAACTCTCCGTTTACTCACTGGGTACAATATGTTCCCACATTTTTTTAAGTGATTGATGATTTTCAAATATAATTTTGGCAGTTTATGTATCTGACCGTCGAGCTTCCATTAGTAGTTAGAAAACACTTAGCTGTTTGTTTTTACATTCTTAATATGTTAATACTTGTGTTTAATACTGTTAAATGTAGCCTCAGGCAAATAGAAAACATGCACTCGTAGTGCTTTACAGAAGACATTGGTCCTCTATTTTAACCCTATAGTAACTGCAATTATTTTTAAAATATACAACAAAATATTTAAAATATCTCACCCATTATAGGATTCTGGAGCTGAAGAGACTGTTGTCTTCAAGTAAAATTGCTATTTAAAAATAATAAATGAAAAATTCTGAATAAATTTATATTTTTAATTAAAACAAATATTGCCTTCATTACCTGCAAAAGGGAACAAATTATATCTCATCCATCTCAAATCCATATAGTATATAAACATATGTTAATAAAAATATTAAAAACATGTATTTATTCTGAAAACAAAAACTGGTCTAAAATGTAAGGAGTCAGAAAAAACGTGAAAAATATTTTGGTTAGAAAACGAAACGTTAAAGAGGAAAAGAGAATGCCAAGGGAAGAAAGAGAAAGAAAAAGAAAAGAAAGATGATATCACTCAAGTTTTGTTAATCCTGAACATCAAGACAGAAGGAGAATAATTGAGGAAGAAGGATAGGAGTATGAAACTAAGAAATAAAATAAAAGAAGGTGAAGTAAGTGAGAAATTAAAATGAGAAAAAGAAATACTATTGGTAAGAGAAATAGAGAAATCGCGAAGATTTAAAGCGAGAAACAGTAGAAGACAGAGGAAGAAAGTGAGAAAGAGAAGCGATAGACAAAGAAAGGAAGAAAGAAATGGGAAACAACTAAAAAGTAAGGAAATAGGGAAAGAAGTTAAGACAGAAAGAGAGAAAAGCAGAGCAATGAGTTAAAGAGATAGAAGAAGTGAAAGAGATGCGCGGAAAAGAAAGAAGATAAAGGTGAGAAAGACAAGAACAGTGTCCCAGAAATAAAGACGTAAAGGAATAGAGCGAGAAAGAAGGGGAAAATGTAGAACACATACAGTGTGTATAATTAATGACAACTAAATAGTGAAAGGGGGAGATAAGGGCTCACAGGTAGGGCTTGATGTAGGGCGGCGGCCACTCGTCGCCCTCTGCCGGCCGCAGCTTGTACTCCTTGGCGTGCTCCATCATGGACTCATCGTACTCCTGGCGCACCTCCGCCATCAGCGAGTCGTACAGCCAGCGGTACTTGTCCACCAGCGCCGCCGGCAGCATCTGCCCGGCAAGACGCCACCTCACACTTCACCCCACCTCAAGTGGAGGATTTTAAAGTTGTGATATTATAATCCTTCGCTTTGTCAACAAAGGCAAAAAAATGAGAGAGAAAAGAAGGTTTTCTAAGATTTTTTAAGATGTTCTTTTCTAAGATGATTTTCAAATACAATTTTGGCAGTTTATGTATCTGTCTATTAAGCTTCCATTAGTAGATAGAAATCTAAGAACATCTTAGAAAATTTAGAAATTTTAAAACTCTTCAAAAATCCTAATTTTTCTATCTTGAATGAACATTCTTTAATAAAAAACAGTCCTATATTAAATCTTTTTATTGACTAGCCACCCCACCTACATACTTCTGATCTTATTTCTTTAAAATTGCTTCACTTCGTCAATAGACAAAAAATGGAACTTTTAATTAAAAAAGTGTTTTAATTTTCAAATTCCTAATTTTCTACTCTGTACATACCTTACTTTAAAATAGTCGTATTTCAAATCTTTTAAATAGTTGTTTTGACTAGCCACTCTCCCAACTGTCTTTAAGTACAAACTTAAAAATTCTTTACTTTACCAATTAGTTTAAACAAACTTTTAGAGAAAAACATTAGAATCTACTAATTCTGAATTTTTGAGCCTGAATGTACTTCCCATTTTAGAATACAATCCATGTTTTTTAAAAAATGTTTACGAGTAGCATCTTCTTCTCTATCACCCCCCCTCTTGAGTGCACTGCCACCACAATATGGCCACCTACCCGTTTCCGTTTTTTTGGCTTTCGTCTTTTAAAATCTTGTTTCTTGTGCAATTTGATGTGATCCACGTTACTTGGTGCAGTAAGTAATTTGTAATTTTATTATTTTATTTTATTTATGCATTATTATCTCAATTCATTTGTATTGGTTTTTTGCTTCTTCTTCATATTTAACTCTAATTTTTCCGTTTGTTGCTAGAGACCCACTGAAGATGGGAAATTTGTTTTCCCGAAAGTGACTTTGGGCATTTGTTGATTTAACAAATTTGTTGATTTAATAAAACCTTAAAATTGTGGTTGATTATTCCTTTCGTCCAATTCCAATCATAGATTACCACAAAATATCTGCTACCACTATGGAAGTGATGCATCAACTTGTGTCTTTCAAGAGCCTCTGACCAGGAGATCCTAGGTTCCAGTTCCGACGGTAGCAGGATTTTCGTCACTAGCTAGACAGCTAGCTTCTGTCTGCTCTGATCTGTAGGTTTCCGTGGTTTCTCCCATCAACACCGGGCGAATGCTGGAGAAACATTCGAAGAAACGGACCAAAGGACCACGCGCGATCTTTCGTTCCCCTTCCTTACCATATCCTTACCCCTTACTTATGCATATTTGCCCTCACGTGCACTACTCAATCACACATGCCGGGGGTAGACCAGTTGCTGTCTCGGCTGAGGTGGTGCCCCGCAGGTGAGAGATACCTAGTTGAGGGAAACCCCGTGAGCCAACGGTAGGTCGGCGCTTGATCCCACCATCCAGGGGGAAGATCACCGTCACCTCCCGCGATAAAAACATACACTACATATACGGGACCACTTTCTTCACCTGTTGACACGCCCGGAATCACTAATCAATGAAAATATAACTCAAAAGAATGACAGAGATCATTCGTTGTGACATTCTCTGGGGTCGAAAGTGGCCCTCGAAATTAGGATTCACTTTGATCCCATATGGAAGCAATAAAACATCTCCGGTAGTACAGACTTACGTGGACGAGGATCAATGTCTACATATCGCATGGAGGTCCCCTAGATCGAAATGCAAAGTCATCGCGTTTAGCACAGAGCCAGCGTTTCCAGCGACTGTAGAAACTCTGTCCAGGAAGTCCCAGGGTACGAGGCCCGACCGTCGCGAATCTTTTATACGCCTATATTGCTATTCTGCGATTTTTCTAACTTTGCCCCTCAAGGCCCGTCTTCACGATGGAATATGACACGGTATTTCGCTTCTTTCTCAGTCGTGCCGCTAGATATCGCATGGTCGCGACCGTATCATGCAGTGCTTGCGATCATGCGACTTCTAGCCGCACGACTGAGAAATACTTGGGCCTTGATGGGCAAAGTTAGAAATATCGCAGTATAGATCGAATTATTCAACTGCTATGTGGAGACGACTGCTCGCGGCGGGTTGCTCTGATCGGTGGTTTTCAATAGTTTCTCCTATCAAAACCTGGCAAATATCAGAGCAGTATCCCAACAATTGAGCCTCGAACTGCGGACGATCTTTTCTTCCACTGCCTTGTTTTAAACTCTCCTCTTACTCACACACACACACACTTCCATGAATGTCACTTTCATAGTTTTTGCAAGCTTAGAGCCTTGTCCGGCTGGGGTGCTGCCTTACTGCAGGGAGAAACCTAGAGGGGGAAACGCCCCGCAAGCTGACGTGTAGGTCGGCACTGAATCTAAACATAAAGTGAGGAAGAATCACCGCCATCTCGCGCGACAGAACATTCACTACATTAATGGGACAATGACGGTTGAGGCGCCTGGAAACATCAATCAACACAAGGCAACAACCAATTGTCAGGACTTGTGACTTGCTGAAGTAATTTTATGAAATACTCGGTGAACCCTTGAGATTATGGAAGAGCTGTAGAAAAGTTTCTACACTATTCGCTAAGAAAAATCAAATAACAAAAAAATTTGTTTCATGTCGTTCAGACCTTCTTCTCCAAGATTAATGAAATGGAACAACACTGTGAACACAAACCTTAAATATTTTTTGGAAAATGTAATTTCAATGTGTTATTTTTACCAAGATCTGTTCATACTTGTTAGAGTGGGCTAGAACAGAAAGCCCCACTATCTACCGTAAGTTAAAAATGGAATACATAACATTTAATTATAATTATTGCAATTTTTAAGGGGAAGTTGTGTCAGCCAATTGCTGGATACTCGTATTTATTTCCTGTGCACTTTCTAATCTTCGCGTTTATGAAAACTCTATCTTCAAACTTAAAGAGCTTCGCTTCGCTAACATCTTCGCTTAGTTAATTATAAACATACTCGAAGGCCTACTCGCTAGGTGAAAAAAACGTCATTTGTTTTCAAAATTCGGTATCAATTCATACAACAAAATGGTAGAGTACCCAACCTGGGCCTGGTTCCTAATGCGAGCCCCTTGATTTGTTGCTCTGTAGAATGCTGTTGCGTATTGGAAACATATTAATTTTGTAGTCCTTTGCAAGACAGCAGCCCGATGAAGCAATATTGTCCTCATCTTCACTTGTTGCCGGACAGTCGGCCATTATTGCGAACAGTGAAAAGCAAAGTTTTTTTCAGGTGTTTAGTCTCAGTTGCCTTTTTTCGATACTTCATCGGTAGGTCTTCTATTATATGATTTTGAAGGGGACATTACAAACTTTTAATGTAGGGTAATGAAATTTCTTTACTTGCCTTGTAAGAATGTTATTGACGTTTGGTGCCTAAACCGAGCCTCCCAAAGGTTTCTAATGCGGGCCCCCAATTTTGCGCCTGGTGAAATAAAAACAATTAAGGTTTTTGACACTCCTTATATCTAAGGAGGTTAATAACAGGTAAGAGCCCACTCCGAAGCCTATCAGTTCGATTCTAAGGAAGAAGAAAGAAGTCAAGAGGCCATTCCTTCCCTAAGGAAGAAGAAAGAAGTCAAGAGACAATTGCAGAATTTAATCACAGAGAAGTCGAAAAGAGAGAGATGAATCGGAAAATTTTGATGTTAAAGAAAAAGTATAGATTCCACTTCCCGCGAGGAATCAAACATGTCCTCTGGCTCTTACGAATTGGAAATTCCACGAGGGATGCGTCCCCTTCTAGGTGAAGAACACGAAGAGGGCTTGTTTTTGCAGTGTAAAAGTTTTAGAGGACTATAGGAGAAGTATGGGGGATGTGCCTGGGTTCATATAGAATGCGCGGGGACGTAAAAAGAAGCTTATATTTGTGACATTTGTCACTATAGAATATACAAACTCTGTGCAAGACATTTAAGATAATTTCTTATGTATAAGATGTTAAACTTGTATTTTTGTAAAATAATTCTGAGTTCAATGTATTTTCAGTTATTTAATTAATTTTGGCCATTTCTTAAAACGTTTGTGGAGGGTTCTCATTAGGAAACCTTTTTTAAATGTCGACATGTAACGTTCACGAAAAATTATTTTATTCTTAAGCTACTTGGTCAGTAATTTTAAGAAGTAAATAACATTTTTATAACTAAGTAAGGTATGTATTGTATATTTTGATTTAATTGTGCAGAAAATTGAATTTAAAAATACTCGGAAACAAAATGGGGGCCTGGGTTTGTGTACTTTCTTCTATAATAAACAATTATGGCAGATAAGCGTTTACTCTTTTAATTTAAATTATTAATACGGTAAATGTTAATACTATTATGTTAATAAAAGTGTTAATACTATAAATCCGGTTAATAAGAGTAAGTGATAACATGTTTAGGGTGCACAACCTTTCATTTAAGGTAAAAGTCAAAACATTTCTTCTCGGCTGTCCGGGTGACGCCGCGTCGTTGGCAGAGAGGCCGACGTTTCCCCTAACATGTCGTAGGCTTCCTCAGGGCGGGTGAAGGGCTTCCTAAGGGCTTCCTCAGGGCAGCTTCCTCAGGGCAGGGCAGGTGGTCCCTGCCCTGAGGAAGCCTACGACATGTTAGGCGAAACGTCGGCCTCTCTGCCAACGACGCGGCGTCACCCGGACAGCCGAGAAGTAATGAACTCGAGCCGCGGAAGCTTGCGTGTACATAAGTCAAAACATTTGTTTGCGTATAATGTTCGAATTTGTCTAATCGAAAACCGTTATTTTTTCAAATGGATAGATTTTTCTCTTCCCTCTATTATAATCTTCTGAAATGATGCAATACTATGACCTCTCATGGCACCTACCGCTCTTTGGGATGTGGTGAAAAGCACATTTGCACAAACATATCTGGGTGCTGTATATTTGTGTGTTTGACCGTAGTAGCCCTTGACCCCAAATCTGTGCTTGTACCATTGCTCTGGGTGTAGGGCCCAGTCCGTCTATTACACACAATTTCCTATTAGGGCGAGATATTACGGAAAGATCATAGTATAGATGATGAAAAAATTGAAGCAATCTCCGTCAATTTAATGGATTTATTTAAGGAGACGGCTTTGCCGTCATCGCCAGTCTCGCTGTGTGGCAAAAGTCGGGGGACTGTGCCACGCACAACGAGACTGACGACGCCACAACGAATGTACATCACAAAGTGTGTAATTATAAAAGTAGCAGGTCATGTTCTGTATGATGTCTCCTGAGGATGGAATAAAGCAGTGAATGATGAACTAATGATGGCTTGATGATGTGAGATAAGATATGAGACGAGATATGAGATGAGATTTGAGAAGAGATATGAGATGAAATGAAGTGAGTTGATGTGCGTTTAGACGACGTGAGGTGACGTGTTGTTCGGTAAGGTGAGATGTGATGAGAGTGTGATGTGGTGATATATTGAGAGATGAGGTGAGATGAAGCAAGGAGAAGTGCGGCTATAGTATTAGATAAAGAGTGGGAGATGAGTTAAGGTTAGATAAATTCAGATGAAGTGACATTTAATGAAGTAAGATGAGACGAATTGAGATTAGATAATGAGAGATGAAAAGAGGTGAACCAAAGTGAGGTGAAATGCTGTTAAATGAGGCGAGATGGATGTGGTTAAATGAAGGAATGTGTTGTGAGGTGAGATGAGATGAGATGTAGTGAGGCGAGGTGATGTGATGTGGTGAGAATTGAGGCGAAGATTGATTGATTTATTTGTGTTTCCGGGCGCGTCAACTACTTTGGTCATTAGTCCCGTCAGTGTAGTGCGTGTTTTTCTTTTCCCCGCTGGATGGATGAGAGGCGAAGTGAGGTGTTGTGAGGTGAGGTGAGGAGGTCTCACCGCGCGTATCTCCTCCTCGAAGAGGTCCTGCATGGGCGGCGGCGCCACCGACACGGCCAGCGCCTGCAGCATCTCGAGCGCCTCGAGCGGCGGGCGCGTGGGGCAGCCCGTGGGCACGGGCGTGCGCGGCCGGCGCTCCAGCGACCGGTACACCGACAGCTTGGTGCGCTTCGCCAGCTGGAACCTGCGCACGCGACCGCCTCAGCGCCTCTCCGCAGCGCTTCCGCTTCACTTAAAGAGCAGCTTACGTTCCCTTCACGCGGAGCCTCTCGGCAGCGCTTCCGCTTCATTTAAAGAGCAGCTTACGTTCCCATCACCTCGGCAGCGCTTCCGAGTGGCGCTTCCATTGATTTAACCCTCGAGAGGACGCGCTTTATTTTGTCACACCAGCGGGCACGCGTCGCCCTCCGTGCAACACGGCGATTTTGCGAGCATGGGGAGGAAATATCTGATTGAATAACTATAGTATGTTATTGTTTAATTAATTTAGAATAATTGTATCTTATAACAATTATAATTATCATTTTATTTGTACGAGTAATATTTTTTTAAAAATCATATGTGTCATTACAAATTGTAAACTCATCTGACATCAATATATGCTCTATTCAGTATAATAACATGTTGTCTCACAGTGATAAATTCACTTTACGTTCTGCTTGCAAGTGAATTGCCCACACATTTGATACCTAAGTGCTTTTGTATTCTTCACTCGGCTACACTTCACGAATTTGCTGTTTGATTCTTGCTCTGCTTTTATTTCATCTTTACTATTCCGTCTCAGAAACATAAACAGATTCAAAGGAAGTGAGTCATTTTTTTTATCTTTTAACCTTATTAGTTTCCAATAAAGAAAATGCCAAATTGTGCCAAAATTTTATTCGCCTTCTTACACCGCCTTTGTTGTTGCCTTTTGAGAGACAGTGTACATTCACACCAGCAATGTTCAATAATCTGAATAAAAGAGACTTTGGCCACCTTCTGGTAACACGGAATGACAACTGCACGTATGATCCACAGTGTTCACACCTCTTTTGTTGCAGTATTATCCATGATCACGCACGGCTTTCTCGTATCACAGTCAATATCAGTTTTGTCACGCATTTTGAAAATTCACGACTGCTGTACTTTCCTTTGGAAAGAGTAAAATTGTTCTGGAATCCAAGAGTAGAGTATTCTACTTCTCGAGTTTTGTTAGGTAGAAACTTCCCTACTATTGTCAAACCAATATCTAGGAGCCGTTCTGACAAAACGTAGCTTGTGTAGTAACTGTTGGTAACGTTTCTGTTGGTCTTTTGCAAATGTGAATCTATTCTCGCAACAATATCATCCGGAAAATTTGACACCCGATAAGGGCTCCCATCCTTCTCCTATCTGCAGAAGTCCCACGCGTGGATTTCAGGGTCTCGCTGA
Organism: Acheta domesticus; assembly: GCA_031308135.1. Lineage (NCBI taxonomy): Eukaryota > Metazoa > Arthropoda > Insecta > Orthoptera > Gryllidae > Acheta > Acheta domesticus. The sequence goes on along the minus strand of JAHLJT010005437.1, from coordinate 23,539,758 downwards.
CTCACTGGAACGGACAGCGTGGGCTGCGACAAAAGACGCCAGGAAACTGCTATCGCTGTGTTGACAGAGATCATTCCAACACCATTCGATGATTGAAACTCTGCTGTTGGAATACTCCCCGTGATAAGTTCCAAAATGTTCCGTGATAAGCCAAAAAATGTGAGAAACAAAAATGTATGCATGTTGCACTCCATGCAACAGCGCGCCCGCTCGAGGGTTAAAGAAAGATATTCACACGAGTAGCTTAGGTTCCCTTCACGCAGCCTCTCGGCAGCGCTTCCGGGTGGCGCTTCTCCTTGTAAGGCATTGATTTAAAGAGATATATTCACACGAGCAGCTTAGGTTCCCACCAAGCGGAGTCTCGGCAGCACTTCCGAGTGGCGCTTCTACTGGAAATGCAGCGATATAACGACAGATATTCACAAGAGCAGCTTAGGTTCCCTTCACGCGGAGCCTCTCTACAGCGGTTCCGAGTGGCGCTTCCCCTGGTGAGGCATTAATTCCCGTCCGTCTGCCCGTCAGTTTGTGCGTCCGTCCGTCCACCCGTTCATCTCTGCCCCGTAGAGCAGAATAACTATTAAAATATCGAAAAATTGGCGCTAGATGGCGCTGTAGAATAAAAAATCTAAATATTCATGTCAAATGCAACCCGCTTCACTCGGTAGGATTGTTGATTCTATCGTTAAATAACACCTGAACTAAGCGTTCTAGGGCATTGAAAACTAAAATCCTCGATCTAATCTACCGAATGAGATTTTCTTAAACATTCTATTAGATTTTTGCTGATCCGGCGTTCCTCAAGATTACCCCACCTACTCAAAGACGTGCAGAATCTGCAATTGAATGTGAATGAGAGGGACAAAGAAAGTCATAATTAAGACAGAGAGACACACTGACAGAAAGGGACACATACAGAGACAGAAAGACACACAGAGAGAGTCATACTGAGACAGACAGAGAATCGGAGAGAGGGAAAGAGAGCCGAAGAGAGAGAGAGAGAGAGAGAGAGGCGGGGTGAGGGACGAAGAGAGAGAAGGAAAGAGGAGAGAAGAGTCGGAGAAAGAGAGAGAGAGAAAGGGAGAGGGAAGGAGAAAAAGAGAGGTAAAGGGCAGATCAATGTCTTCCAGATTCCGTAGTTAATTATAAGTCAACAAATAAAAATACATTTTATGAATATAAATATATAAATATATATAAGTGCATTGTATTCATTTGTAATGTAATAAAAATATTTGCGACATTCCGGAGACTAATAGTGAATAAAAATATAAAATTTGTTCATGAAAACTATAGCTAATATTTCATTTGAGTAAATATCCTTCCCCTTCTCCACATCGTACGTCATATCCAGGAGATTCTTAATTGAAAATGAATTTATGTAAGGCATACCAATCATCATGCAATCACAGAGTATAACGACTTTTTTGTCAAAATGTTTGTACTAAACAAGCAACGCTTTTTAAAATGTTCATAACTTGGATTGTAACATCGATGCATCTGAGTTTAATTACAAACCATTGCAAAACTTTATTATTTCTTCAAAGCGTAAGTAGACTTACGCTCTTATTGCAACTAAGGCTTCATACAATCAACGCTTTCCAAAAAAGAAGAGCTATGTATTTCCATATGTGTAATGCTGATTTTTTCCATTATTATTATTATTATTATTATTATTATTATTATTACAATATATATTATTATACATTATATTATATATTATTATATATTATATTATTCTTATTATTATTCCTATAAATCACGACTAAAGATGTTATGTGTCGGATGAATATAAAATCTACTCCAGGTTGCAACCAGCTATCTAAGGAGTAGATCTACGGACTGTCGGTGCCTCTACAATACTTTGCGCAAAATGTGGGCTGTTCCAAATAAAGCGATTTCTTGCACTTCCCAGTCTCTTGAATTACCTGGGAGTTTAGACAAGTTCTTACACAAATTTTGCGGAACAAATCCCAGAGCTCCGATCACTATCGGGACGACCTGTGCTTTTACGCCCCACATTCGGCTGATCTCGATTTCCAAACTCTTGTATTTAAGACGTTTCTCTGCCTCCTTGGTAACGATGTTTTCATCGCAAGGAACAGCAACATCGACAAGTAAACACGATTTGTTCTCCAAATCCCGGATGATTATATCCGGTTTGTTTGCCGCTATCGTGCGATCATTTTGAATTTGTTGGTCGTACAATATCGTATACAATACAACAGACGTCACCGGTTTTGGTGAGTGTTCGTACCACTTGGGGCATGTGTTCGGAACTTCGAGGGCGGTACAGATCTGTCAGTGGAGGTAGCTACACACTCTGCCGTGTCTTTTCAAGTATTCTGTCTTTGCTAGGATTGGACAAGCTGAGACAATATGATCAATGTTCTCTACGTGTTCCTGACAAATGCGGCATTTATCATCTTAGGAAATTTTGAGAACCGCTTTATCATAATGTCGTGTTCTCAAGGCCTGATCTTGGCCAGCTATTACAAGTGCTTCCGATTCTGGCTTCATTCTTCCCCTTTTAAGCCACATAAATTATTGATCTTTATTGATCTGCACCTTGTCCATTCGTTTCAAATGTTGTCCGTGGAGTGGTTTGTCTCTCCACGATTTCTTTAACATTTTTTGTGTCTCAAATTTCATGTTAAGTGGCATCAGAAGTTCAGTGTCTCTGTCATTCCGGGTGTCTTGCATAGTCTTGTTCGCAATGCTTCTTGCTACACTTACAATGCCTCTGTTTCCCATTCTTCGGTCAGATTTCATGACCTGCCTCATTAGTGGGTCATCTTGATGGCTGACTACATACTTTCCCATCCCGGTTATTGCATTGTGCCAGGAGGCTTCAATTTGTCTCAGGCCTCTTCCTCCTTCCTTACGTGAAACATAAAGTCTATGTACATCAGCTCGGGGGTAGGCGACATGATGCATTGTAAGCAGATTTCTGGTTTTTCGATCCATGATGCGAATTTCCTGTTCAGTCCAGTCTACTAGTCCGAAACTGTATTCGGCTACAGGCACCGCCAAACTACCTATTGCTGATATTTTATTCCTTGAGTTCAGAGCGGACTGCAGGACAAGTCTCACTCTTCTATAATACTCCTTTGCAAATTCTCTCTTTCACTGTGTCGTTCGAGATGGTCTCACATTCTTCAATGCCCAGATATTTGTAAGTTTTACCTGGCTCAAGATCTTGAATCACAGTGTGTCTATCAACTTCAATGTTCTCTGACGTGATCATTTTGCCTCTTTTTAAGTTGACTTTTGCACACTTGTCAAGACCAAACTTCATGCAGATGTCATTGCTAAAATCATTGATGACAGACAGCATTTGGGAGAGAATCGCTTCATTTTTAGCAAACACTTTAAGATCATCCATGTAAAACAAATTTGATACTGGTCTTTCATAACTATGGACCTTGTAACCAAAGAGAGCTTTCGACAACTGTGTAGATAGTGGGATCAAACTAATGCAAAACAGCGGAAAGGATAGCGAATCTCCTTTGAAAAATACTCCTGTTGATCTGAATACTTCTGAATATTTCTACTGCTTTCGTTCCGCTGTGTATTAGTAACCTTGTACTCCACGACTTCGTACTAGCCTTGCAAAACTCAATAAGTCTAGGATGAAATCGATAGATCAGGGTCTTCAAAATCCAATCTTGTGGTACACTATCAAAGGCGTTTTGGTAGTCAATCAAAGCCATGCTTAAATTACGTTTTCGTTTCTTTACATAATTCAAGATGACTTTATTCAGTAGCAAGATTTCCTTACAGCCATAGGAACATTTACGACATCCTTTCTGTTCAACTGGCAACAGATGGTTCTTCTCTAGGTGCCTATACATTTTGTCAGCTATGGCTGTAGTTATAAGTTTGTACATTACTGGCAGGCAAGTAATTGGCCTGTAGTTCTTCGCCAAAGAGCTGTCTCCTCCTTTGGGTAGCAAATACGTGATGCCGCGAGTGAGCCATTCGGGGAGTTCGTTAGGGTTTTCTAAAATTTTATTAACAGTCTTTGGTAGATGAGAATGTAGTGCTGTTACTTTCTGAATCAAATAAATCTGGATCTTATCAACCCCAGGGGATTTCCAGTTTCCCATATTCTTAATTGTTTGGCATAGGTCCTCTTTCGAGAATCCTTGAACATGTTCCACTGTTTCCACGAGTCCATTCGCAGCATCAACTTCAGATTGGAGCCACGATGCGTCTTTGTTGTACGATCTGGTTTCCTCCCAGATTCCTGACCAAAATGTTTTGACGTCATCTTTTGAAGTAGGGGCAGCATTGCAATTTGGTTTTTGAGTCAGACTGCGATAGAATCTCTTCGTGTCTGTTTCAAACAACTGATTCTGTACACGGACATCTTCTCTACGTTTGTACCGTCTTATTCGTTGGGCCCATGCTTGAATTTTCTCTTTTAGCTTTTCAGCTACCATTAGCCTTGTTGCGTCATTGTCAAGTAGATATTTTTGTTCAAGATGGAGTATTTTTTGTTGAACTTTATACGTGTGGTTTGACTTAGAAGATGCCTCGGCTAGGAGTGATATTTCACGCCGTGTGTCGGCTATCCGTTTCATAATTATGTGCATCCATGGAGGTACGGAGCTTTTTACTCTGTCTGGCTGTCGGCCATCGGTGTTCTTGGCTGGCCCCAAGATTATCTGAGATACTAGATATCCAGTTGCATACACGATGTGATTGATTTCAGTAATAATCTAGATCTCTACTTGAGGTCTGTACAACCTCATTTAAGACAGAATTCGCTGTTTCTATCACTCTCTTAGCTTTAGCATTTTCGTAAATTCTCCTCAACGGTTCGAATCCTCATTCTCCTCAACGAGATTCGAATGGAAGTAGACGAACTCGTTCTATCTCGCGTCGGAGGAGGTTCCGCATCATGTCCTTATCGCGTGACTCATGGCCAGATGAATTTTCACCACTGACGGATGTTTCATTTGGAAGAGATGAACCTTGAAGGGGATCATCGTTTTCAGGGATATTAGATGGTTCTAAATGTTCGTCATGTGGATAGTTTGATCGATGAACCATATTATTATTATTATTATTATTATTATTATTATTATTACTATTATTATTATTATTATTACTATTACTATTATTATTATTTCAATCATTTTGGCAACCATACGATCCCGGAATTATATTGCACTGGCAATTGCATCGTCTGGAATTGCGACAACACGGCGGAGGATGGTGGTCGTACAATGCATTCAGCCCTGAAATTGCCGTTGAATTTAAAAGCCACTAAGATGCCAACCTGGAATATCAGCAAAAATTCCGGAATGGGGGTCAATCCATTGTAAGTGGTCCAGCACTGGTCGCTCGACCATCTCGAAAAATTTCATATTTAGTACATAAATTTCCTTATGTTTTGGCTGTTCAAAAACATCTTTAATTTTTTTATTGGTCCCGGTTTACAAATGGCAGCCATTTTTGTTTTAGGGCGTGCGCTATTTTTCGAGTTTGTAGACATTTACTCTTTTCTAAATAACTCAGCTATGGATTGTTCCAGCATTCTAGAATAAAAAGCATTGAACTCTGACCCATAAATTGAAATATTATTTACCTACCTTTTATGTTTTATTTGGGAAATATTTGCATCCAAATCTGTGGAACGCAATTGAACGAAATTCGATATTCAGAGAGTAATTACTCAAAGAAGGAATTACTCTCTGAAGGAATTACACACACTTACTTTCTCATTGCTTTTACACATAACAGTATAATTACTTTTTGTAGAATATCATTGGTAAATAACGTACAATTTGAAAATTAGATCCTCTTAAAAATTGGAAATTAAGATTTTTTTCCAAAATTTCAACTATAATATCTCCGATGGGGGATCGCTTTAATACCAAACTTCAGAAAAAATTCAATTTTTAGATTTAACTTCTAAGTTTGTTTTTTTAATTGTTCACTTCGACTTCATTTCCACATTGAGGACACATTGTGAAAAGTAGTAATCATATTATTTTGAAGCTATTTTAAACTAAAATCTACATTGATTTAAAATAATTTATTTTACTTTATTATTAATAAACATAAAAGTGATCTAATATATAATTTTCAATAATACGAATACTTTAAAACAAACTTACAACTTGACATCTACGTTTGTAATTGAAAATATGGTCATCTTGACGGTAAAAGCTGAACCGGCTAATACACAAATTGTTTATAAAATATAAAAATAAATAAATTCAGCGTTTTGTTTATTTTTTGCGTTTAAATTTGCGTTTACGCTTATTATTTCTGAACGAATAAATAAATAAATAGAATAAACCGATACCTTGAAATTTTTCATGTGAAAATGAGTAAGTTTCAATGAATATACATAACGTAAATTGAATGTTATCATAACGAATTTCCTTGAATTTTCTTTCTTCTGAGATCGCACCAACGCGCGACGGGTAAGCTAGTCCTTTATAAGAAAACAAGTCGACAGAACGCTAAACCTGTAGTGTGTCCCCTCCCCCTCTCCCGAGAAATATCCTGGCTGCGCCTCTGGTCTTAATGCTTCCTTCAAAATGATTTTTCGGTGTTGTCAGTACAAGTCTGCGGCCACAAATACAAGACAGTCAATATTGCCCATGGAAAATATCGGTACATCAAAAATAGACTTGCAAACACTCAAATATCACAAACTAAAAAAACCTTGTATATGCGCAACTCACAAGGTGTCCTGAACATCTTGAAATTGAACATTTTGTAGTCTGAACTTCATCAAAGGGTTTCGAACGTAAGCTTCATCCTTGTACGTGTTCTGGTCAGGTAATTCACCAAGTCTTGCTAAGTTGTCAGGGTCTTTCACTATAGCCTGTATCCACCTTCTATCACACATTTTTTCACAAGAAATTAATTATTTTCTTGTAGTTGAATATTTTGATATTTTTCCTCTGAAAAGAAAACAAACAAAACAGTCGAATTACTCAACTTGTAAATAGTGACCAATTGTTTCCCTGACAAAACTAAAGTAAATGTTTTATAAAATACACCTTGTCGGCCATTATTCCCACATACTCTTATATAATCAATTTCAGTAATACTAATACGTTATTCTTTACTTTCAAACATTTCTTCTCTTTGCCGAATCTCCCATATTTTAAAAGAAAAAATAATATCACACTGCTTTGCATTAATTTACATGTAACACTTAACCGAAGCAACGTGGAGAACACGAAAGGATGCGATGTTATAATTAATTACTACGTGTAATCCATGCGAAAACTCCGCACTTTGTAAGTAATTGTTTTAACGCTGAAAATTGTTGATAGCAGAACCCAACTTTGAAAGGCCATTCCCTGAACTAAGCATTATTGCATCATAGGTTCGGTTCTGTGTGAGAAAAGCCATTATAATATTGCTAGGCGTTGAAATTAAATTACACAGAAAATCAAATAGTCCCTTTAATTTTATTTTGAAATATTATTTGTTTCGTTCATTTTAATTTTATATGATGTCAGGTCTCTGAACTTTACTGACCACGCATGGCGGGGTCACCCAAAAGACATAAATACCGTAAATACTCGAATATAACCCTCATATAGTTTTCAAAAATTACCACCTGAAAATTGAGGTGCGGGTAATATTTGCGTCAAGGTCAGTACCGCGAACTTGAAGCGTGTTGCACGTGGTTACATGGAGGCGTGGTTTATTCTTCGGGTTTTTATAACGTGGCGGGTCATGGCCCGTCTTCACAATGGAATACGTCACGGTATTTCGTATCTTTCTCGGTCGTGCTAGATGTCGCATGACCGTATCAAGCAAGATTTTTTTACTTTCCCGTATACGTACGTATACACGTAGTATACGGAAAGTAATGTAATGCTGCGCGAAAAAATGGCCAATTGTTGGCGGAAAAAAATTAATTGCCGTGCCGTGATAACGAAAAAGTGGATAAAACCAGTTTCTAAATTAAGAAAAAAATCTCCTAACATGTGGTATAGCCAGAAACCCTCTTTTGTGGGTCCTTGATATCGAAAAACCAATTGAAAGGAAAAGGTCCGTCTGTCCCTCCGTCCGTCCGTCTGTGAATACTACTAAACCATACGTACGATTTCTTCCAAAATGGATATTCCCCGGTCGATTTGGTTCTAGTCGAAGCTTTGAGATTTTGAAAAAGATTCTTCAAAATTTCTTCAAATTCTTCAAAATACTTTACATGAACCCCCCGGACATTTTCAAAATTTTCTCAAAAACGGCTACAATTTTTTTCTTTAAATTTCTTGTATCAATAGAGTAAAATACACTTATTAACATGGCATAGGTCCAATTTTCACGGATAACTCTGAATTTTCAAAAATTGTGAAAGTTTGAATTTTTTGGCGTCTTTCTCCCACTACAAAATTGAAGATTGAGATTTTTCCTTCAAATAAAGTGTGTTCTCCAAAGTGAGTTCTTTGTTTTGAAAATTTTAGTAATTTTCGCGCAACATTGCGTGCAATACGTGCAATATTAAAAAATTATAAAAACTAGATTTTCTCAAAAACTGCTCCAAATTTTTTCTTTAAACTTGTGGTAGGGATAGTGCTAAATGTACCCTATGATATGACATAAACACCATATTGCTGTATTCTTTTGTTTTTTTCAAAAATTGCAAAAATGTAATTTTTTATTTGTCTCTCACGTCGTTAATATTTACATTAGCGGCGAATTGTTTACATTATTATACTTATAAGTACATGTGCTTTAAATAATGTCAAGTAACGTTTATCGAAAACACAACCGTTTTCTGTGAAAACTAACTCAAATCTCCGCATGTTCAGAAACGCTCAAACGCCATTTTCTCATAAATGCCTAAAAATAATTCTTCAAACTTTTCGATCGGATAGTGCTAATGGCAGTCTTTAATATGACGTAAAGTTTATTTTGTGGAATTTTTTTGAGTTTTCAAAAATTACATATACGTAATTTTTTAAAGGATCTCTCACATCTTTAATATTCACATTACCAGAAATTTGTAAACATTATTATATTTGTGAGTGTAAGTGCTTCAAATAACTTCAAATAGTGTATTTTGAAAACTCAAAACTTTTCTGTGAAAATGAGCTTCAAATTTTGCATTTTTAGTAGTGTTAAAACGCATTTTCTCTTAAACAGCACATAATTTTTAAAAGAAAATTGCCATTTACGGCGGTGTTTTTGTGTTCTTTAATATTCTAAAATTAATATCTTCGTTCTAGCAATAGGAAATGGAAAAATTAAGAAAATGAAAAAAAAATATACATTTGGCGGTGATAGATGACAGCTGGCAAGAAAGAGTTTACTGCAATTCCCAATAGCTAAGACACAAGGAAATAGAAAACTAATACGGGAAAGTCTGTGCCATTCTGTAGCACCACTAGTTTGTTTTCGAGATTACTTCCCGTAAAATTAGGGTGCGGGTAATATTAGAGGGGGGGAATTCGAGAATATACGGTATCTAAAAATGTAATAGAACGTTCAAAATTGTATCACTTTGTAGAATACTGCTTAAGAGCCATATTTCGGTTCCCACATGTCCCCACCTGACCTCCATCGTTCGTCTCCTTTTACCTACATGTCTCCCATCTGCTATCCAACGGTCCTTTATCTTTCACACATGTCCACTATCCGTTCCTATAAATCGCGTGTTCCTGTGAGGACAAGAAAACCTGCTTTTAAGAACTTAGGAGGCATCATGTCCGAGTTACACACGATTATAAAGAGGATTCCAATAATTTATTTTGTAAGTCATCAGGGGCGGATCCAGCCGATTATTGAGAGGGCAATCGCAGACTTTTGTCAAATATTAACATATGTGTTATTATATCGTATATTGAAATTGTTGTTATTTCTTCCTCAATGTTTCTTCCTTGTTTAATGTTGTAGATAGATGGTAAACTTTAAGTAGGTTTGGACCATATAGGATCAATTTTAGGTAGATATCAGGAATTAAGATTTTTGTAGTTTATACAATTATTGTAGGGCTAGCTCAACGTGTCCCACATTTATCATGTGACTTCTCAAGAGCAATATATTTTATTTCTTTTGAAAGGCACAAGCTAATTCTGCGAAACGTTGAGCTACAATAAATGTATAAACTACAGAAATCTTAATTCCTGGTATCTACCTAAGCTTGATTCTATATGGTCCAAACCTACTTAATGTTTACCATCTCTCTACAATATATTTTTGTAGCGTATATATGGTACTATACAATATTATTGTTTAAATAATTGCATAATGAACTCCATAAATTCCACCCTAGGTTTCATAAATAAATATGTAAATCAATTTTGTCAAATAAAGGAAGGTAACAAACGAGTAGTTTTTGAGAAAATCTTGTTTTTGTAATTTTTTAAAATTGCACAAATTGCACGCAATATGGCGCGAAAACTTCTGAATTTTTCAAAACAATGTACATGACCTTAATGAAAGAACTCACTATGGAGAACAAAGTTTATTGGGAGGAAAAATCTCTTTTCCAATTTTGTAGTTGGAGGAAGAGCCCGAAGAAAATTCAAACTTTTGCAATTTTCAAAAATTCAGAGTTCGATTAATCGTGAAAATCGAACCCATGCCACCTTTATAAGAGTATGTTATTCAATTCTTACAAGACATTGAAAGAAAAACTTTGGAGCCGTTTTTGAGAAAATTTTGAAAATTACTATTAGAAAATTGAAAAACTAAGAAAAAGTTTAAAAAAATGTACTTTGGGCGGCAATAGATGGCAGCTGGCGAGAGTATGTGGCAAGTCCGAATAACTAGCCGAGACCAAAGGAAATAGAAAACCAATACGGGAAAGTCTGTAGGATCACTAGTTTCTGACTTATTTAGGTTTTTCTCTATAGCTCTTTAACCTTAAGTCGTGTAGAAAAAGGATTCAAATGAATTGTAAAGACAATAGCATTCCCTACAACTTCTGTATAAAACATTTTTTCGAAACCAATACCAAATGAGCTACAGATTTTCGTAAAAACGCTATTTTTTCAATTCTCAAAAATGTGTGCAATGTGTTTGTGAGATTATAATCGATCAATAATAAATATAATAGTTGATACTATCATTTATCTCATCGCCGGTGTCAACATTGCCACATAAATGTACCAATTTCCAAAAACATTAATATACAAAAAATTTATGGATGTGTAAATGTGTGTGTTCATGTACCAGCTTAACTCCAACGCGGAATCAATATAGTTTCAACAAAACTTGGTATACATTATTACTAGGGATTATAATGGAGAAAATTCTTCACTGGGGGGGGGGGAGACATCCCTAGAGGAATGAGTTGGAAAGCAATGACATTTTAAACAAAATCATGCAACCCGCAATACATACGTACCTCGTGTAATACCCACTGAACAGGCATAGTGGACAAGACAGGCAAGGCTGAAAGTTCCTGATGTTTCTTCTCCAAGATCCACATTAAATTAATTACTGTATTCAAAATAATAAGTAAAGGTTTCGTCTGCTTCCTCTTGGTCGCAATTTTGAACGATAAATGAAGTGCAATTCTCAATTCTCAGGGGAATTGACACATGCATTTTCAGAACTATGCTTGCCAAGAGAAGAGCACTTCAGTGCAGATTTTCTGCAGTTACATGCCTCATCATGCCATTTGATTAAATAAAGTGAGATTCTCACGCTATATTTCATATTTTAATTAGGCAGGTGTATGCTAGACGACCAGCACAAATCCTAACGAATAGTTTGTCTTCCCAAACTTGACTTGATGGAAGGTGCGGCATCCGTGTCAGCGAGCTGCATCACATGGGGATTTATGCCCCCCCCCCCAAAAAAAAGTTTTATCATCGTCCTTGAAAGTACCTGGTATTCGTACAGTGCTCCCGTTCATCAGCTCTTTAACGTACAAATCGACAAAAAGAGTTCATCTGCTTCAGCAATATTTTCTGTTGTAGTTTGTTTGATTACACAGAATATTTCAGAAAAGTCACTCTGTTTCTACTGCAGAATATTTTCTTCTATTGTTTACGCTGCGTGAGTGTGTCACATACAACTAAAATCATGAAGGAAAAAACATATATTCTCGGTCATATTTGAATGATTTTGATGAGCGAGAGTTGTCCCTTATTCTATAAATAAATGTACTGATGAGAAGCTAGTTCTGTTAGAAAAATCAGTAGATTCATAACTTCAACACTCAGACTCCATCAGCATATTGCAGCATTTACTATCGTAATTTTTCTGAACAAACACTTTTAATAGTAAATTGCTTTATGGTAACTGTTGAACGACAATTTTTATTAAGGATTTTGAAACCTGGAATCTCTTTTATTTTTCAAGACAATACCACATTTTAGTAAATTCTGATGGTAGTACTTAAAACATTGTTCCCTTGGTGAAGGTTATATATATCGTATAGCACCACAAATCGCGACAATGCACGACCAGAAGCGCTCGGGGGATGGGGCAGCTGGGACAACTTGCCCCTTCCCCTCACATAAGTGGGACCTCGACAATTAAGTAAGAATTCTCTCCCCCCAATATTTTGCCAAAAAACTATTTCAACAAAACTGGTCTAAATAAACATTCACTAGTCTACAAAATCGCTACAAATGAAATAAAACGCAGGTCCCAGTAATCAGGTGGCCTGGGAGTCACAAACCCGCATCATTTAATTTATTTTATTATTATTATTATTATTATTATTATTATTATTATTATTATTATTATTTTTCCATTACATCACGACTAAAGATGTTATAAGTCGGCTGAATATAAAATCTACTCCAGGTTGCAACCAGCTACCTAAGGAGCAGATCTAGGGACTATCGGTGCCTCTACAGTACTTTGCGCAAAATGTGGGCTGTTCCAAATAAAGCTATTTCTTGCACTTCCCAGTCCTTTGAATTACCTGGGAGTTTAGACAAGTTCTTACTCAAATTTTGCGGAACAAATCCCAGAGCTCCGATAACTATCGGGACGACCTGTGCTTTTACGCCCCATATTCGGCTGATCTCGATTTCCAAACTTTTGTATTTAAGACGTTTCTCTGCCTCCTTGGTAACGACGTTTTGATCGCAAGGTACAGCAACATCGAGAAGTAAACATGATTTTTTCTCCATATCCCGGATGACTATATCCGGTTTGTTTGCTGCTATCGTGCGATCAGTTTGAATTTGTTGGTCGTACAATATCGTACACAATCCAACAGACGTCACCGGTTTCGGTGAGTGTTCGTACCACTTGGGGCATGTGTTTGGAACTTCGAGGGCGGTACAGATCTGCCAGTGGAGGTAGCTACACACCCTGTCGTGTCTTTTCAAATATTCGGTCTTTGCTAGAATTGGACAAGCTGAGACAATATGATCAATGGTTTCTACGTGTTCCTGACAAATGCGGCATTTATCATCTTGGGAAATTTTGAGAACCGCTTTATCATAATGTCGTGTTCTCAAGGCCTGATCTTGGGCAGCTATTACAAGTGCTTCCGATTCTGGCTTCATTCTTCCCCTTTTAAGCCACATAAATTATTGATCTTTATTGATCTGCACCTTGTCCATTCTTTTTAGGTATTGTCCGTGGAGTGGTTTGTTTCTCCACGATTTCTTTAACATTTTCTGTGTCTCAAATTTCATGTTAAGTAGCATCAGAAGTTCAGTGTCTCTGTCATTCTGGGTGCCTTGCATAGTCTTGTTCGCAATGCTTCTTGCTACACTTACAATGCCTCTGTTTCCCATTCTTCGGTCAGATTTCATGACCTGTCTCATTAGTGGGTCATCTTGATGGCTGACTACATACTTTCCCATCCCGGTTATTGCATTGTGCCAGGAGGCTTCAATTTGTCTCAGGCCTCTTCCTCCTTCCTTACGTGAAACATAAAGTCTATGTACATCAGCTCGGGGGTGGGCGACATGATGCATTGTAAGCAGTTTTCTGGTTTTTCGATCCATGATGCGAATTTCCTGTTCAGTCCAGTCTACTAGTCCGAAACTGTATTCGGCTACAGGCACCGCCAAACTACCTATTGCTGATATTTTATTCCTTGAGTTCAGAGCGGACTGCAGGACAAGTCTCACTCTTCTATAATACTCCCTGCGAATTCTCTCTTTCATTGTGTCGTTCGAGATGGTCTCACATTCTTCAATGCCCAGATATTTGTAAGTTTTACCTGGCTCAAGATCTTGAATCACAGTGTGTCTATCAACTTCAATGTTCTCTGACGTTGTCATTTTGCCTCTTTTTAAGTTGACTTTTGCACACTTGTCAAGACCAAACTTCATGCAGATGTCATTGCTAAATTCATTGATGACAGACAGCATTTGGGAGAGAATCGCATCATTCTTAGCAAACACTTTAAGATCATCCATGTAAAATAAATGTGATACAGGCCTTTCATCACCATGGAGCTTGTAACCAAAGTCAGTGTGCGACAGCTGTCTTGATAGAGGAATCAAACTAATGCAAAACAACAGAGGGGATAGTGAATCTCCTTGAAAAATTCCCCTGTTAATCTGAATACTTCTGGTTTCTACTACTCCCTTTCCGCTGTGGATTAGTAACCTGGTGCTCCACGACTTCATAGTAGCCTTGCAAAACTCAACAAGTCTAGGATGAAATCGATAGATCTCCAGGGTCTTCAAAATCCAATCGTGTGGTACACTGTCAAAGGCTTTCTGGTAGTCAATCCAAGCCATGCTTAAATTACGTTTTCGTTTCTTTACATCATTCAAAATTATTTTATTCAGAAGCAAGATTTCCTTACAGCCATAGGAACCTTTACGACATCCTTTCTGTTCAACTGGCAACAGATGGTTCTTCTCTAGGTGCCTATACATTTTGTCAGCAATGGCTGCAGTTATAAGTTTGTACATTACTGGCAGGCAAGTAATTGGCCTGTAGTTCTTCGCCAAAGAGCTGTCTCCTCCTTTGGGTAGCAAATACGTAATGCCGCGAGTGAGCCATTCGGGGAGTTCGTTAGGGTTTTCTAAAATTTTATTAACAGCCTTTGCAAGATGAGAATGTAGTGCTGTTAATTTCTTAATCCAATAAATCTGGATCTTATCAACCCCAGGGGATTTCCAGTTTCCCATATTCTTAATTGTTTGGCATAGGTCCTCTTTCGAGAATTCTTGAACATGTTCCACTGTTTCCACGAGTCCATTAGCAGCATCAACTTCAGATTGGAGCCACGATGCGTCTTTGTTGTACGATCTGGTTTCCTCCCAGATTCCTGACCAAAATGTTTCGACGTCATCTTTTGAAGGAGGGGCAGCATTGCCGTTCGGTTTTTGAGTCAGACTGCGATAGAATCTCTTCGCGTCTGTTTCAAACAACCGGTTCTGTACACGGAAATCGGTTCTACGTTTGTACCGTCTTATTCGTTGAGCCCATGCTTGGATTTTTTCTTTTAGCTTTTCAGCTACCATTAGCCTTGTTGTGTCATTGTCAATTAGGAATTTTTGTTCAACATGGAGTATTTTTTGTTGAACTTTATACGTGTGGTTTGACTTAGAAGATGCCTCGGCTAGGAGTGATATTTCACGCCGTGTGTCGGCTATCCGCTTCATAATTCTTTTCATCCATGGAGGTACGGAGCTTTTTATTCTGTCTGGCTGTCGGCCATCGGTGTTCTTGGCTGGCCCCAAGATTATCTGAGATACTAGATATCCAGTTGCGTACACGATGTGATTGATTTCAGTAATATCTAGATCTCTACTTGAGGCCTGTACAACCTCATTTAAGACAGAATTCGCTGTTTCTATCACTCTCTTAGCTTTAGCATTTTCGTAAATTCTCCTCAACGGTGCACGAGATTCGAATGGAAGTAGACGAACTCGCTCTATCTCGCGTCGGAGGAGGTTCCGCATCATGTCCTTATCGTGTGACTCATGGCCAGATGAGTTTTCACCAATGACGAATGTTTCATTTGGAAGAGATGAACCTTGAAGGGGATCATCGTTTTCAGGGATATTAGATGGTTCTAAATGTTCGTCATGTGGATGGTTTGATCGATGAACATACTCTGCGTTTCTCTGGATGTCTGCAAGTTGTTCTGATGTGAATTTTCCACTGCTGAGTATGTATCGTCGTTGACTGGCAAGCTTCTTTGAGTCTAGGGTAGGTCTCATATCTGGGTTCCGCTCTCTCCATATCTTAAAAACTTCTATTTCTGAGCCCCCATTTTTCGCTTTTGCATAGTAAAAGCACCACATCACCTCCATTAATTCATCCCGGGTCCATCTCTGACGATGGCTTCGAGCTACTGCCGGCTCTGGGTCCCTGGGACTAACATCCGTGGGATAGCCAGATGTCGACAAGGTGACATTAGCTCGGTTTCTGAGCAGGTATGGGACATTGGTAGAACAAGGCACGTTAAGGTTCATTACATTGCTTGTTCTATTCATTTTGCTCATTGGTTTCAAGTGAAGATTCGCAGGTAGCAAGTTCGAGTTCACAGATCACATTTAACCTTTGGGTTGTTTCCTGCGATCCGTTACTGCGACCCACAGTGGCCTCGGGGCATCCCCCCGCAGGGCCCAGCAAGGGGTCCCTCCGATCGCCAGTCGGCATTACTAAACCCTACGGGATTTTCACTGACTGCTGAAGGCAGCCTCCTTCGCTGGCTAATGCAAGGTTCGGGCCTCCACTCTAATCAGTGGCCTGGTGTGCCAACCCAGTTTCTCTCCTGTACCCTCCATGGGCCGATAACAGGAAGTCCAAAGGTTCATGACCCTTCCCCCTCTGCTTACTCCCCACTCTCCTCAAAATGGAGTACTTCTTCGTCTGACCCCTCACCTTCAACCTATTCAGCAAGGGAGGCCCTACCAGTAGCTAGGCTACCACTGACGTAGCTCTCAGGCTCATGGGGGTACTCAAGCTCCACCACCAACTCCAAGGTCGTGTACTCCCTAGGTGGAGTTGTTGTTATTATTATTATTATTATTATTATAATTATTGTTTTGTGTATTAATGTTTTTGGAAACGGGTACATTTATGTAGCAATGTAATGCAGCCAGTGATGAGATAAATGATAGTATCACATATAATAACTATTATATTGGTTGTATAATGATTATAATCTTACAAGCAAGTGTATGTTTGCAAACATTTTTAAGAATTGAAAAAATAGCGCTTTTTCGAAAATCTGTAGCTTGCTTGGTAATTGGATTGAAAAAAAATGTTTTATACAAAAGTCTGTAGAAAATTTGATCCTCTTTAAAATTCATTTGAATCCTTTTTCTACACGACTTAAGGTTAACGAACTACGGAGAAAAAAACGAAGCAAGTCAGAGAAATACTGGTTTTCGGGCCTCCCGGAGATAGAACACGGTCAGGAAGATCGAAAACTTTTTAGCCTCGAGTTTTCACGAGTACTTGAGAACATACAATATACTCAAAGAAAAAGTTTTTATGACCTTTTTCCAGGTATTCTCTCACTTTCAGTCCCTACCGACTGGACTAAAAGGAATGCAAATACTGAAGTTTATTTTGAGTACACAATTGCACAGAATAACAGATATTTCCTTCGCGCCAACAGACAAATTAGTTTCAACTTCGAAGAGCGCATTAAAAACTTCCTTAACAAAACACCGGCTTGGAGAAGCAATAAAATAAAATTTCCGATTACTCGTGTTATCTCCCTGATACAATATCTTCGTCGAAGTTACAATATTAGTGGTGATGTTTTACTATGTCAATCGATTCTACGTAATTAGCTCTTGAGACGAACTACAAAAGCGCATGAATGTGCCAACTTGATTACACAAATGTAATGAGTTCGTTACATTTTTTTCGAGTTTGAACTAAAAACCAATAGTTATTCAGTCTAGAGAAGATAAGTCTGGCTGGCGTGTGTCAGCATCTTCGATTGCTTCATTTCTGTTCATGGATTCCAACGTCACCTTTTGAAAGATTTTCACCTGCGGACATTGCGCCATGAAGGTTGGCAGCAAGATGTGTCAGTAATGTTCCGTCTGCGAGTTACGCGGAGGTCTATTTGAGGCGAATTGAGGTGTGCGAATTGTAGTCGATTGATTTTCCGGTGTTTTATAGGGCGGTCGCCCCATGAACGGGGTTTCAAAGCTTAATTTATTCTCTTGCTAGCAAGTAGTCACGTCTGAGTCCGTGTGATTATTTTTCTCGCCCATTTACATCAGAATGGGTGAACACGGCAATACTTGTCAAAAAATGACAGTGCCTGAGGCGCAGGAAGAATTTCTGAGTATATTACGACGCATGAACGATGAAGAAAATCTGAAGAAACTGCTCAGTTGGATTCATTGGAATTGGTTGAACTGTAAGCTAAGTTATCGTTGTCTCTGTTCCGCAACGATAACCCTACTTTTTTACGTTTATCCTTGCATTCAACGTTGTGTTGTCTTACGCACGTGTGTTTTTTGAAGCCTGCACACCCCCTACGAAGAAAAGAGAACTTCCCGATGATGTGCTGAGTGCTATTGCGGATGATATACGAAGTGAATTACCGCCAGATGCAATTTTGCCTTCGGAAACAATTGTCACATCAACGGTTGGGCCAGTATGTTATTTTTTTTCTTTAAATTGTATGTTCTATTAATTTAATCTATGGACGAGGAACCTTCCTCATTATTGATAGACTGTAATAAATGATGACTTCAAATTGTGTCAGTTCTGTTTATGAAACAAAATTTCTCAGACGATATAGTTTAGTCACTAGCATTGTTCAAGACAGGCAGATAAATAGACATGTTGCTGACAAGCAATTTTACTGTATCAAGGACCCACAAAACATGAATTTTAACTATACAGCATGTTAGGAACGAGTTATCCACTTGTTTGGTATCAGATCCACAAAACTGTCAAAAATGGCCATTTTTTGCTGCAGCATTACATGACTTTCTTGCAAATTACTTATGTGGTACTGAGAAACTAAAAATATTTCTGTATTACTTATACAAGTAACAAATTGTTTTGAACAATGAAATACGAGAATGTGTATCTTACAAAAGTAATAGGTGTCACTGTTACAAGATCTGACTTGCCAACAACACGTATTTAATATCATGAATGATGTATTAAAATAGCTTGGCTTTGTTATTCAAAATTTTGTCTCGGTGGTGATTAGGGTTTGGTACTCCTCTTCAATTGTCTTGCAATGTTAGAATATGCTCCAGCCTTTCCTTCTTACTGCTTTGTATTTAAATGGAAGAAACTCAAAAACTAGGTTATAGATGTTTATAATACAAGAAGTTCAAGCAATCTGCTTATAAAAACTTTTCTTGAATGTTTATAAAGAAAGTAGCCAATTGCTTATATTTAAGAGTGAATTGCTGTTCCAGTTAGCATCTAAGGCACAGGTTCTCAAACTTTACACCCTCCTCCTCCCTCCCCCCCGGTCTTAGTGTACAATACAACTGCACTCTTTATAACGTTTTACATGCTGGTATTTGTTTGCATTTTTTAATCAAAGCAAGTACAGGGTAATACAAAAATTAAAACAAAGCTATTAAATTTCTTTTATTTTTTACAGATTTAAGATCTTGAAAAAAAAGATAAAAATTAAATAAAACTTAATTAACAAACAAATGCATGATTGTTAGCAAACTTTTAAAAAACATATTAAGGAGAGTTTTAATAAACACTTCTAATGTGATGGGTGGGTTTGTTTTTTGTCTTCACAAAGTGTTAGAAAACAGAGTGAGATGTCAAAGTGCAACTCTCAATTATTTGCTGATATCTGGTCTTCCTCAACACTTACTGCTTTACCAATAAAGACAATATTGATCTTTCAAAATTTCTCTTGCATCTTTCTGCAGCCATTGCACCCCACAGTTTGAGAACCTCTGGTCTAATGGATTGTGGATTACTATATTTTATGAAACTAAATGCATTGTTTGCACAAATATTCTCCCCTCGTAAGAATTTTTTCTAAATTCAACTGAGTGAGTAAAAAGTGTGATTTAGACCAGTTTTTCTTATTAAAATTATAAACAAAATTTGAATAAAATAATGTAACATTAAGTGTACATGAATTAATTGTACTATTGCTTGCTACAGAAAAATCTGTCTAAACCAGAATCTGTACAAGCTGGAAACCTGGTTTAACTGGAAAATTTCTCTGGCTCAAGAAGTTAAATGGCATTTTATGCAGCAACCTGTCCAATGCGAAACCAACCTGAACCTGTCAAATGCGAAAACAGATTTTTTTTATGTCCTACTGTGCAGGAAAAAATGAAAAGAAAACCTTTTTAAACAGAATACCTGTGAATTTAATGCAATTGGCAGAGGGACGTGAGATATTCTTAATGAATGAATGGATCTGCAAGTCTGTTTTAAATTCCCTGTCACTGTGACACATTTAGTCATGGCAGCCATACAGTGAAGGATAGGGGCTTCAGCAGTAAGCGAAGAATTTATTCCCTCCCTCCTGCCTCTTTGAGCCTTCAAAGGTGTACGGTCATGGCTTCTATTCGAGCACCTCCCTGCCCCGCATTGAGAATCATAACCCCTCAGCCACAGATGCTTTACTCAAGGCCATTTGAGGGAATCAGAAAGGCATAGTTCTCAGGGTTGTGATGCATTGTGCGTTGAGTCACCAAGCAGTCTGACTGCAGCCACTAGGCAAGTAGGCGGTGTGTATTTTTCTAAGATTCACTACCTGTTCAACCATGGTTGGAAAAAACAATAAAACTCTAACCTTAGATAAAAAGATAAAAGGTTTAGAAGCAAACAAAACTCAAGCTTTTAATTAACATTTAATATTCATTTATTGGTTATTTCATCCACAAATATGTTATATATTAATGTATTTCAATAATTGTAATTAAGTCATGAAATTTGCGGGTTTCAGGGCAGAAATATCAATATAACAAGTGTGTTATAAAATGGACAATCTTGCATAAAACAGAAACCTCCTTAAACCAGAATATTTTTTTGGTGCCATTTGATTCCAGCTTAGATATTACTGTATTGTGTTCCTAATTATTTAGAAGTTGTAATGTTTTCCATTTTTGTTTTACCTTTTTTTAATTTATTTAGTTATTTTTATTTCCTCCCCTCTCTTCTTTCTTTACTTTCTGTAGTCTCTGCTGTAATTGGGGCCTTGCCCTGTTGTGAGGTAATTATTAAATAAATTGGAAATATGGAATGTATATTTGGATTAGTTTTCCAAAATTAGTAGTAACTGGTAGGAAAATGTATTAAGTTGTTGCTTTTAATGCGAAAGGTCTTTGAGAAGCACAAAGTATGAGAGATGAATATACATTTCCTAATAACAATTTTTTAAATTTTGATACAGGAGTAATTAATCATTTCTTTTTTGCTTTCATACAGAATTCAGATTGTGATCCCAATCACTCCATTCATGTGGATGCATTTCTTTATGATGATGAAATGGTAGACAAGCTCTGTGATGAGGGACAAATTCCAAGGAGCTATTGTTTGCAGTGTGGTTCACGTAAAACTAAACCCCTAAGTAAGTAATTGTGAAGTGTCTATAGTGTATTTGGTTCTGATTATCTTCAGCTGCATCTGAACATTATTATGAACTATCATTTCATAAATGCCTGGTGAGTTGACTTTAGGTATGTGAGGGGTTTGCTTATTTGGACTTTTCTACAAAGTCTGTAGCTCAGTTTTTATGCTAAATATTTTCTATTATGTGTGAGCAAAAATATATGGTTATCAGATTTTGTCAAAAATGCTAGTTTCCACCATGTATTCTTAATCCCAATAACGTAGATGAAGGATTTTGGAGCTCCAGAAAACGTGATTATATAACACATTTTGCCAAATGACTTGTAGGAACTTAAGGCGACATGGTTTGTGTATGACATGTCATAAGGTGACAGTTGTGAGTGAGAAAATAACTATGTATTAATTGCCCAAGATAAAAGTCAAAGGAACAAACTACAAAGGTATTTTTTGTTCCAAAAAGAAGAAAAGAAAATTTGTACAAAGGCACCAGCTCCTTTGACTTTTAGATTTAGGAGGCATGAAATAAAAATATTAACGGTATCTAGTCTTTAAACAAAAACTGAATGTTTCTTAAAAAATCTATGAAAAATGTATCAGTAATGTGCTTTGATGAACAATAATTACATTATTACCTTAAAATTAAATCTACTTTGATCTTTGACATTTTTATTCAGAATTTAATGGTCTTTAAACCTTGTCTTATAATACATTAATTTTTAATGAATAAATTTTATTGACATAGGAAACATAAGCAATTGCCAAATTACAAATAAAGAAAGCTTTACAATACTTGCAGAAAAAAAAACAAAAACTAATGAAATATACAGCTTAAATTACATCAGTATACACATTACTCTCTTTGGTGCTATTACGAGACATTTCGCAGAATCTTGAATCTTCCTTCTGGGGAGAAAGATATTCTCATTACATATAACTAGGTCAATGTCAATTTTAGTCACCAATCAATACATTTTAAAAGCAGAATTGTTATTCCAACACCATTTTATGCATTCGTATGGTTAATAATAATAATGATCAAAATAACGACAACAGAAACAGTAATAACAGAATTAATTTTTGTTTAATTCCCTCAGCTTACTTCTCTCATTCTGCATCAAGGGAAAGAATAAATCTAATGTTCAATGCTCTACTCCCTCCAATTGATGGTAAAGTTGTTCTGGATATTGGGTCAAGACTTGGTGGCATTTTATATGGGGTAAGTATATTGTTAGTTTTGTTAGGGTTAAAATACAAAGAGAACATAGTGTATTTTAGTAGAACTACAAATTCAAATTCTACAAAGCTTGAAATACGTGAGTAGCAGAGTCAGCAATAACTCTAATAAGTACTGAGGTACTTTGTGACTAAATCTTGATATTACAGTAACACTGTTACGTGTCTAAGAAATCTTATGTAACGCATATGAATTATTTGTAGGACGTCTAGCATCACGTATAATACCCAATTAGAACTCTTAATGATGTTTTTTAATATCTTCTGATTTCAGTACTTGTCAGACTTGAACTCAAGGATATAACATATTTGAAATGTCCTAAAAAAGCTATTTGAAATTAGTTTTAATTTATACTGTCATTATTATTGTAGTTTGTTGTCAGGACTTCTGAGTATGAAGGGCTTCTTTATGTGAACTGTATTAACAGTGAAATGAACACTCGGTAGTGATTAAGATTTGTTAAATTCACTTGACTCAAAAAACTTTGTGATAAAATCCTGTTCAATTTCCAAGAATAACAATGATTTATGTGCCTGTAATTGATTAGAGTATTTATGTACCTATATTAAATTTAAGTTACTTCAAAACTGTGTCAGAACAAAATTCTTGAGTAATAGTGCTTAATTTAACAAGAACTCGTATTGTCACTTAAAACAATTTTTGACAATTTTAATCAGACTAGTCAAAAATATCATTTATTATTATGTCAAACACTTGGTAATTTCTTTCAACATGGAAAGAAATTAGCCGAATCTTTGTCAAAAATCTGCACTTAATAAACAATTGTTTTGAAAGTAAAATTTGCTGCAGTAGAACCCAATTTCATATGGCCTGCCTCTGCATTACAGTATTATAGGCCCCATACTGTATTGAAGTAACCATTCTAATATTGCTAAGCATTGAGAATTAAATTGCTCTGGAAATCAGATTGTTCCTTTCATTTTATCAAAATAGATTATTTCTGTCATTTTTCATCAATTTTACATAGATTTCGAGTTTTCATTCTTTTCTGACCAACCATGCTCTAGAATGGGGGGCAAACAAAAGAACCTAATCTAACAGACAATACAAAAATATATCATCTTGTAGAATTCTGCTTAAGAATCATAACGTAAGTCCTGCATTTCTCCACACATCCTCCCTACCCTCCAACTGCCCTGCACCTGTCCATCTTCATTTTGCCCCCCCCCCTCCCCGCTCACTTTTCCACATCTGTCTTACATCATTTTATCACAAAAAGAAAATCAAAATTCATTTTACCACAGAACCTTACCAAATCTTAAGATCGCATCTATGCTATAGACTATAGACTGGATGTAAGAGTAAGGAGGACACATGGTTTCCAGATTATTTACAATTATAATGTGTGTTGCGGTGATTTGTTTTATGTCATAATTTGAAAACTTTTTTAATTTAGGTTTGGTTTCATGGTTTCTTATAAATTGTCAAATCAATCATCCACCCATAGCATATTAAGAAAGAGGATTGGAAAACCATTCCCATTCATTTCATTCAAATGCTTTAATGGAAGGAAAAGAGCAGTATTACCTTGTACTACACCTTGTCTTCATTTCCAGATTGATAAAATATCTTAATGTATATGCCAATAATTCTTTTTGTTTCTCCTTAACTGGGAACTTCTTATGTATATTCCATTGAAGAAATAAGGATAAATGGAAATACAATTATTTAATAATTTATTTCAAATTCAAGAAGATTGCTCATGATGTTCAATTTTCAGGCTTTCCTGTACACAAGAGCAGCAAAAATAGTTGGTATTGAAATGAATAGTGATTTCTGCAAGTTGCAGAGAGAAGTTATCAAGAAATATAACTTCCAGGTATGTACTACTTTGAAATGCAGTGAAGGAAAATTTACTGAACAAAGGTCAACAGACAGCAACTGTTAAAGCAGATGTAATACAATCAGTTGCAATCCTATATAGTGCATTGAGCACGTTTTACTGTATTAATTAAGTATTGTAAATTAACCTGTTTTCAGTCCAAGCTAGGAAAACAACATAAAATATGAACTTCTAATTATGTCTTAGCAAATAAAAAGAAAATTTGGAAATGTTTTACCAAAATGAAGTTCATGAACCCCTTCTAATTCACTGTTCCAAAGTTGTAAAACAACATCACTTTTGAGCATTTCATGGAAATGTTCTTTTTCCAAATGTCAGTGTACTGGTTTGCTTATCATCTTTCTTCATGTGATTTTTTTTTTTTCCCATCATACCTGACATCTTTTGAACACTTTTCTACAGGTTTGGGCCATCAATATGAGGAAGTTCAACATACTTGCTTTTGCTTGCCAACTGCCAAGATTTTTGTTTGTGCAATTTCACTCATGAGTTCTAACATGTCTAATGGCTTTTCCTTGCCTTTAGAAAGAATGTACAGTAACCACACATTGATTAGTGCATTCAAAGACAAGCTGAGGAAGTGCTAAAATAATTTCTTAACATGAATATTGATTCTCATTCTGACCTTATTTTCATCCAATCTATCTACGTAACCCATGGACATGTTTTGTACTGATACAGGTTGACCGATGTGTTTCAGTAGCTTTCTTCAGAGCATGAGTCCATTTTCCCTTGCTGTGACTACATTTTTCTCGTAGTACATACAGTAGAATCCTATTAATCTAAACCCTGCAAATCTGAAATTTCAGATAATTTGAACAAAATTTAGGTTGGAGTCAAAATAAACAAAATAAAATGTGTATTTGTAGTGTAAAGAAAGGATTTTATAATTACTGTAGAACAGATCAACTAATTATTGAAACAAGTTATTGGATTATTGCACTGGTAACTATGATGTATGTCACATGTTTATGTAATTTTCATTTAGAGGAACTTGAAAATTTGGCAATCTTTTGCTGTAAACAACTGAATCTGCTTGATGATTCGATGTAATGATGGGTTCGCCATGCTATGTTGCAATTTTCTCACATCGTACACTACATTGCATTGTGTCAGTTAATCGTATCGATGTATTTGTACATTTTTCAGATAATGCAAACACCACACCCCCAATTATTTCAGAATACTGGAATACCAGAATTGTACTGTATTAGACCAATGTTATTCCAGAATTTATGTCCATTTCCTGTGCCAAAAAAATATCTTTTTCACTTACTATTGTTACTTTCAGATCAGATAATGAACCCTTTTCTGTATGATTGGCATGGAGAGTTCCTATGGTTTCATGTCCTTGTAGTGAATCATCGAATATGTTAAAGATGTCAAATATCAAATTACATTTTATTCCAGTGGGAAGCTTTGAGAGGAAGTTCAGAACAAAAGACCCACCTACTTCTAAACAGTGGCAGCTCCAGAGACAATTTTGAGGGAAGCACAAAATTCTTGAATGGGAATAAGCAAGCAAACAGTGAATATATAATGTATGTCAAGATCAAGATGACCAGATCTTAAAATCAAAAAACGGGAAATACTGACGTTTTCTTTGCTAAAAAATGGGACACGTGCACATAACAAAAAGCAGCATTACGCACTGGAGTAAACTACCCTGTTTTAACATTAATGGAAATGAATAATTTGAATAAAAAGAAAATTAGTCTGCAATTTTAAATTTATTAAGTATTTATTGGTAGAAACCACTTTTTTAAAGTGGTACATTATTTGCAGTGTAATCTTTGAATTCGATGTGTTTCATGTGCACATTTATTCATTGTAAAGTTGGTCCATATTCCTCAATTAAAATCGCTTGCTAAGTGGCACAGAAGCAGAAGGTTTGAATTATTGAATTTTTCGGTAATGGTATCTATAGCGATAAAGTATATACAAGCACAAATGATGCAAAAGCTCATATTCCCTTATTATGCACTTATGCACATAAATGCACTTATTAAGGTGGCATAGGTCCAATTTTCACGGTTAACTCTGAATTTTCCAAAACGGCAAAATTGAATTTTAATCGGCGTCTTCCTCCAACTACAAAATTGCAGACAGAGATTTTTCCTTGAAATAAAAGTTGTTTATAGTGAGTTTTTTCTTTAAGATCATGTACATTTTTTTGAAAATTTTAGTAGTTTTCGTGCAATATTGGGTGTAATATATGCAATTCAAAAAAAATACAAAACCAATATTTTCTTAAAAACGGCTCCAAATTTTTTCTTTAAACTTTTGGTAAGGATAGTGGTAAATGTACTCTATCAGATGACATAAAAGTCATATTGCTGTATTCTTTTGTTCTTTCAAAAATTTCAAAAACAATAAATATAATTTTTTTGGCTTGTCTCTCACGTCGATAATATTTACATTAGCGGCACTTTGTTCACATTATTATATTTATGAGTACATATGCTTTAAATAATGTCAAGTAAAGTGTCTTGAAAACACAACTGTTTTCAGTGAAAACCAGCCCAAAATTTTGCATTTTTAGAAACTCTCAAACGCCATTTTCTCATAAATGGCTAAAAAAAATTTCTTCAAACTTTTCAATCATATAGTGCTAAATGCACTCTTTGATATGATGTAAGGTTTATTTTGAGGCACTTTTTGGTTTTTTTCAAAAATTACACAAATGTAATTTTTTTGAAAGATCTCTTACATCTTTAATATACACGTTACCAGCAATTTGTAAACACTATTGTATTTGTGAGTTAATGTGCTTCAAATGTCTTCAAATGAAGTACTTTGAAAACTCAAAAATTTTCTGTGAAAATGAGCTTCAAATTTCACATTTTTAGTAGCGCTTAAACATCGTTTTCTTAAAAACAACTATACATTTTTAAAGGAAAATTGCCATGTAGGACGAGGTTTTGTGTTCTTTAATATTTTAAAATTAATGTTTCCTTTATACCATTAGGAAACCGAAAAATTAAGAAAATGACAAAAACGTGTAGTTTGGGTGGCAATAGATGGCATGAATATGTTACAATTCTGAATAGCTACTAAAGAAATGGAAAACTAATATGGGAAAGTCTGTGCCATTCTGTAGTTATATCTATCAGAAAGTCTAATATCTAGAAAGTTACTAATATGAGAAAGTCTCTGCCACCACTAGTTATATGAGTCTTATAATTTAATATTTTTTTTGATACTTTTTATAATTATTTTGCTGCATGCTATTTTTGTTTATTTTGTATTTTTTGCAAATAATGGACTGACCTGTCTGTGTATTAATAATAAATAAATAAATGCTTAGACTACCATGTGTATCCATAGCAATTCACATGTTAATTTTACACCTGCCCATGTGTATTTTTTAATACACACAAGTGGACATTTCATTACCCTTTGTATCCTCCTGCAACACAGATATAAGCAAATCAAATGGTAGAATCATGTATCTGGGCTCTCGGAACAGAACTGTGTTTTTAGTCTGAAGTTGACTGTCCTGAAATGGTGTCAATTCCATTGTTGAGATATCCATGCTATCATTAAGATCTTGGATGTAGACAAACTTTATAAAAGAATTTCTGAGGAAAGGAGTTATGTAATAAACTGTTAATTTTAATATCACGTCAAATATGTTTCCACGACTTACTATGCATTGAATCCATCTTCAGTAATGAATGCAAAACTACAAAAAGGTGAGATCAAAGCCCTTCAGAGTGACACATGTTGTCGGCAAATGGAGGGACAAACATGAAGTTTTACTTATAACTACCAAACGCATTCCCCAACTAATTGATGTTCGGCGTGGAAAGATTGTGAAAAAGTCCAACATAATAGCAACATACAGTTCTATTAAAAGCTTTATTGATATTGTATTTTGTTTTGGATAGATATTTTGTTTTTTGTTTGTTTTTCGTGTTTTTGGGCTTGTGTGTGTTGATCGCTCTTGCTTTTTTTCCCAACATAACTTATTTTCTGTATTTTGCATTTCTTTCATATATTTCACGTTTTAGAGCTTCATTTTTCATTAGTGTGCTCCGTCAAATTTGAAAGAAGTCATCCCAGCACATTATTTGTTTTTGATTCTTATTGTGTGTATACAAAAAAATGTATTCATTTCTTTTATTCCATTATTTTTCCTATGTATATCTGGTAATACACACTATACAGGTACATATTTCTCAAAAATGTTTTTATAGCCTGCGTGTATCAGCTGAGTTACACAACATCTAAAACCTTCTGTATGAACTCAAGTCAAAAAAAAGCAACGTGTATATCAACAAAATTTCTTTCAAAATTGATTAAAAACAAAATTATGTATACTATTGTCATTAGGGTAAAATGCCCTGTTAGTCTAAGTGAGAAAGATGTTTTTAGAATTCTTCTATTGTGTCCAAAGTGTGTTGCCATCTTCCTCATCTCATCATTTTGGAGACTTCTGAAAATGTGTGTAAATATGTGTAAATGAGTAGGACATGCTTACATATTTATGTATGGTGTTTGCATTACATTACAATCATAATTATTAAATATTTTAATAGGGTGTTTTTTCCTTTGTGGAACTAATGAAATTCATCCTGATTCTCCTTACCTACTCTCCTGTTTCTTTACTTCCCTAAAAGTTACTAATTCCAGATCAAAAAATAACTTTGATTTCTTGTCCTAACATCTTTACTGGTTTTGTTGCAGGATAGAATAGAAATTATTGAGGACAATGTAATAAACCGACCAGATGTTGTTCAAGCAGCTGATGTGATTATTATGAACAATGTGTTTGAGTTCTTTATGGACTTAGATCATCAAGTTATGATGTGGAGTTTCCTCCAGCAGACTATTCGAAAAGGCACTTTACTTGTGACGGTTCCTCCCCTTGAAGAGACTTTTGCGGACCTTCCTGTGAGTTTAGAACGATTCTCTACTATAGGCTGATAGACATAGGCTCGTAGTGTGAGCTAATTAATTGACACTAGGCAATTGGCAGTGATTTAAATAATTATTTTAATCAAAAGCTTTTTTGTCTACTAAATATTTTTTAATTTTCACTCTTCGTTGCTTTTGTTGTAATAAAACTCCCAAATTACAGTAACCTCACTACTGTAGTTATACAAGGGCTAGACAAGGCTGGATTAGCAAAATCTCCAAATGACTAGACAGTAAAAAACTATAGAATGAATTTAAGTAATAAAAAAATAGAGAAGAGAATTTAAGAAAATAGAATGAATTTAATGAATCGTAACATGGTAACACATGTAGGTACTGTGTTTACAGTAACTAGTTTTAAGATGTTAGAGGACTCCTTTATTTGAAAAATTACTCAGCTGGTTCTCTTTAGACAATATTGTACTCCTTCAACAGATGAGCTTTTTACTTGGCATCTGTTTCCAAACGTTCTAAAATTGTATTCTTTTTATTTCAAGTTAAGGTGACACGTTTTATTTTCTAAACATGGCACTAGACTGTTGATAACACTCACTGGAATAACACTGACAGAAATAAAAGTTGGATGGAGTGTGCTGTTTATAACAGCACACTCTCATTCAGACTGCTGAATTTAAGACAGGACCAGACTAGCAAACAGTGGGATTATAGAAAGCAAACCGAAATTGATCAGAAAATGTAATATTGCAGGTTATTGCAACTCTCATTGAAATTTTCAAAAAAATGAATCTTTCTAAAATCTTTAATCTCCTCATCATTAGGCAAAACAGAATATAAAAACTTTGCAATATCTTATTACATCAACTAGGTAATGGAATGATATAAGAAAATTCATGGCATAATATTTAAATAGTAACTATGAATGATATTGTCTATTAATATAAAAAATAATAAAATGTTATAAAAATTTGAAATGTTATGTAACAAACATCAACTTATGTTCACATAATATTTGTCACAGTTGGATAGTACTTTAATAATTCTTGTATTCTATTAACATTCCCAAATACATAATACATGTTTTCATCTAATAATCTGAAAAATTTTACATGAAAGAGATACTAATTTAAAAAAACTAAATTTAAATCAGAATATCTTATTAAAATAAAATAAATCTGATTTAAATAAAACTTTTGTCAAACAATTGTGACCACGGACCATTTACAAAAAAATATATAGGTATAGGGGGATTTTCGAAGCCGCTTATACAGAATAAGGGTATTTATCATTTATTGAGGGATGTTCATGCGTAGCATGCCCCTTTCGTGATTTTCCCAAATAAATAATAATAAATCGAAAAATTTTCGAAGATCACAGCCACTATCAATATAGGTGCAATGGATTTATTTACAATGTATCACTTCGTGTAGTTGCCGCCTCTCGCTGCTGATACTACACACACAGCTTGGTCTTCTCATAAATGTCTGTTGTGACGAAAACAAAAAATTAAAACAGAATCACTTCCTTTTCGGAGTCCTGATACAGCCAGGCATTGAAGCAGAAACCATTTTCAACTCCGTAATTGTTCAGCCGTCTGCACCGTGATGTCCATTAATCCATCCACATGCACTATCAAAATTCACTGTCAACTGGACAACACCATCTGTACCCCATCAACTCCACAAGCATTCTCCTACTAACACCTTTCTTGATCCACTTACAAAATAAAACAGACATTCTTACAAAACAAACGGCCATCTCTCCTCGTCATTTGTCATATGTATGTGTATATACAGAAAAATTGGATTTTCTTTCTTAGTTTCGACTTGTGTTGACTCACACTAAGTAAATTAAAAATCTAATTTTTCTAGCTTCTTACATCCTTAAATAGTTTTAAAAATGTCCTTGTTCTATCATTCTTAATTACACTTTACATCCTTACTTATGTAAGGTATTTCCCATTCACTTGTCTTAAGAAACAAAAATAAAATTATTATAATTCCATCACGAGTTTGTTTTTGAACTTAATGTTAACTAGTTCGTCACAACCTCAAATTATTCTTCTTTATTTATATCCACCTATTTTCATTTCACTGATCTATCACTTTCCTTGTAATAAATACTTAAAATGTTCTTATGCCCCCATGCTGTCATTTGTCACTATGAACAATGTTGTATATTTTTCTATTAAAAAATTCCAAATATTTAAATTTTACCACATGTCCACATGAGATGTCACACCAGCGCCAATTTAAGGTGGATTCTAGAATACTCTTCATATGAGTTTTGAATATTTTCTTTGTAATTGTACAGATTCAAAAAAAAGTTGAAAAAAATATTTCTATTTATTGTAATAATTTACAACTAATAACTATTTTGTTTTAAAAACAAATTAATTAGTTAATATTTAAATGTTTTAGTGCAGACTTCAAAAAGATAATTATTTCAGCAACTGTTGAAAAATATAAAAAATTAATATCAATGCTACTGTAACACTTAACTGATAACCCCCACCCCTACATAAGGCAGCATAACGCTGCCTCAAACCCCCTCCCTCCCCTTCTGTTACATCATTTATGGACGACACCTTTTGCCATATTGGTCATGTGTTTTGCACTTGAATGTCCCAAAAGGAAAAATTATCTTTTATGATGTATTAGCAATATTTGATAAGTTTGGCCACAGATTTTTGAGAGACAGTAGTGTAAAATGGAGCCATGCTACTGTCATCAAATATAACTGTAAAAAATCTGTGGGCAAACTCGTCAAATATAATTAAATGTAATAGTGACAGATAAGGCTCAAGGGAAATTACAAGGCTTCATTTAGCTCATGCCCACCTTATGTATAAACATCCTGTAAAGACAAAACTGCAGCCTGTCTTCTGTGTTCTAAGTGAAATTTGTAGAAAATCTCTCTTATCTGATTTTGTCATTGTTGTAGGTTAACATCAATTTGGCCGCGTGGGTCCAGGAAATGCCACCCTTCAACGACGATGCACCTAATATTACTAACATTTCTTCAGAATTGTCTGCTGTTAAGAAGTATCAAGTTTTGTAATGGTTAAATGTACTTGGTTCCTGCAATAAAACTTAAGTCCATTGATTGTCTTTTGTCTCTTTTCGACTCTAAATTTTGTTGGTTTCCAGAAGCTCATAATGATTTCAAAAATTTAATTGTAAAAGCACTTTTAAAATTAAATGAATCCATTATCACACGGGGTGTGGGACACTAGCTTATGATGTACAATATAGTTAATAGTTGTACAAAATTTTGTGGATATGGTAGAATTTATACAACTATTTGAATACACTCTATTAAACGATTTTCTTAGATCTCCATTTCTTGTATATGCAAATGTAAATTACTTTCGGAGTTGCTGTTACTTCCAAAAGTGCAATGTATTATTGAAAGAGGTAGGATGTTGCAAAATAAATAAAATATGAAAGAATAGCAGACAGAATGAATATGACTAAAAATTCAGAAGCAATAAGTTTAATTATTTCTTTTACAAGTCAAGAGGTCCTTGAGAGAGATAATTATTAGCAATTTGAATGGATGTGCAGTTCATTTAACATTTGATCTACTCCCTTTCTCTCTTTCCTGCAATACTGTTGTAGTTTTTACCTTAAAATTTCATTTTTAATAATCAGCCCCCCCTCCCTCCTCCAAAAAAAAACATTTTATGTGGAATACATCTTTATTTTAGTCATGCCAATTGAGGCTTGGTGGCAGATGGATCACTATTTCTTGGACAGAGATCACCATTTACTTTTATGGAATAAAGTTGCCAGAAACTTCAGTTATAGAAAATCCCTTTGAAAATAAAAAATGATGAGTTGGAACTATCTTTTGATAAACTTGAAAGTCTATATTACTAATTGTTACTTAATGGGAAGTAAATGGAGTTGTGCTCTCCTTAATAAAATAGGTTAGTTTTTTCTTTTCATT
The DNA here is from genome assembly GCA_031308135.1 of Acheta domesticus. Lineage (NCBI taxonomy): Eukaryota > Metazoa > Arthropoda > Insecta > Orthoptera > Gryllidae > Acheta > Acheta domesticus. The sequence continues at coordinate 23,506,423 of JAHLJT010005437.1, read as the reverse complement.
ACAACAATATTCTGGAATACTCCAACCAAATGTTAACCAATACAGGGTCAAGAAAATCGGTCATATGTTGTCCTGATGACCTGACAAGAAAATGGAAATTTTTGTGGAAAACAAAGAGGATTCTATGCTTCTCTTAATACACTCAAAATTGAAACTTAAGATTTTCTTTCAAATTCCCCTACAAATTATTCATTTTGTATTGAAACATTAAATATTTAGAAACCCTGAAATAGCAATGGTACCTCTTAGTTACCTTAGAATTAAAGAGCATGGAGTAGTAACAAGATAAGTCACAGCACACCTCTCACTATTTGTAAATGTTAATATCTTGATTTTGGTGAAAGTTTGGCTTGCTACGAACGTCTTTTTCACAATTATAAAGGACTTTGAACAGTAAAAATATAATATCATACTTTGGCAAAAATTGGGAAAGTATTTAGTTTTAGAAGCTTCATGAGAATTTTTTTAATATGTAACTTATTTTTACTATTTGGTCAAAATAAAATTGCAAATTGTCTAATTGACTAGAAAATTGACTTATTGTTGAGAAGGTTAAAACTTATTGCTTGTGCTATCACTTTTTTCTTGTTTCTTAAAATTATCATAGTCACGATTTTTGTCACTACCTGCTTCATCTTCATATGTATTGTTTCTTTCATTTTTATCCTTCCGTACTGCATCTCCTCTGGTAGGCCTCACAGGTCTGGTAGACCTTAGCTTGTAAAGAGCTGTTGTGTCAAAGTACATACATATTGCGTCACCCTCTGACGTTTTAGGCCTCCTTGAAAGTTTTTCATGTTGGAATTTGTATTCTTAGCCCTTAATTTGAAAACTCCTAAGAACATTCCCTCTGTATCACCAGAATCTCTTCCTGTCTCACACTTATTGATGGCCTCTGAATCGTTTACAATGTATGTGAAATTCACTTATTGTTTAATGTTTGTGTAATTGAATTGTGAATTGCGAACTGAAACATCCCTATTCCTCTGTTTCCGGATGACAGGGAATAGCAGCATGTTTTCAAGTTTGGAAAGTTCTTGCTAGGAAAATAAGTTTTTAGACAGACACTAATAAAAGAGGTTTTGTGAGGGCATGCATATCATACTAAAATCTCAATTTTTAGCACTAGAGCTAAAAGTGAGACGAAGCTCAAATATTTGGATAAATTTATGATACAACAAAGGAAACAATATAATTTTCTTTGACCACATCAGCTCCTACTGATCTTAATGTCTTAAGTGATTAGTTTACTTGAATTAAAATAAAAGTAAGAAAGACTGTGTAAACAATAGTGTGTGACACACATGATACAAGTGCTTTTATTTTACTTGAAGGTTTGCACCTCTCAGCTTAATGCCCTCGTGTCGCAACATTTCTACTCACAAAATAGAATGTCACTTGTACTATTCATATCATAAACAACTATTTTATTCATCCTTTTCTGTGGGTGGATGTAGAATTCTATCAATGTGATTTGTTTTCATTTCCATCTCGTGTAAAACAGATTCATATCCTAGGGACAACGAACTGAGAGTCTGCGTGGCCTCATCAATCAAGCACATAAATTAAAAAATCTGTTCGTTTCACATTGTGCAAATTTGTCAGCAAAAATGTCTGTGAATCTAATTAGAAATTATAGATACACATGATATTTTTATTCTCTTCATGGCTTCTTGTTCTGTCAACATTTAGGAGATTTGTGATAGGGACAGGCAATAAAAAAACATGAATCCTAACCAACTAGGATTAATTTGCAGTTATAAGATGAACCTGTATTTTTTGATTGAGATAATTAGGTAAAACCTCATCTTATCTAGGTAAAAATGGTAACATTTACAAAGAGCAGAAGGCTTGTGTGTGGTTGGTGTGACTTATCTGATTACTGCCCCAAGCTGTTCAATTCAATGTTGTCCCCTTTTTCACATGCCTAATTTTCTTTACGTAGAGTTGAGAATTTTTCTCTTTGCTTCAAGATATTTGATATCCAAGTTCTTTCTTCAGTGGGCCATAAATTGCTAGCATGAGGACTTCAGGGGAAAGTTATTTATCTACTGCAGCGATGTAAGCTGTAATATATTTCATTGACTTGGCAACAGAAACTAAAGGTTTCTAATATTTACTTTTCAGCAGAGGATTTTTCATTGTTAATTCACTTTAGGTATTTGTTTTGTGTCTCGATGACAACTTACTTGTCTTTGATTTCACACAGATAATGAATTAAACAATGTGCTGGACTCAAAAGTAAAAGCTATTTATGAAGTGAGTATCCTAAAACATCTTATTACAATAAGACATTAAAAAATTATGAAACAAAGATGTTACACTGAGTTTGATAACTATCTGAGCTTTGTAATAAGATGTTCAATATGAATACTGAACAAAGTTTTATCCACTTTGAAAAAATTCTCTTGTACTATTATTTTGATTTAAATTTCACCATTCATCTTCTAAAAGATGACAAGACTGATGTTGATAGTAGCTATTATGAGGCCATGGATTTTTATGTAACTCATCTCAGATTTGTAAAGTTTGACTTTGGGTAATCAAGGTGGATAAAATTTTTTAATTAACTTGTGAGAATTAGCTCCTTTAGTTTCTATCACTGCCTCTTTCTTACTCTTGAAGAAAATCTTATTCTTATCTCTTGTACTATAAATTACTAAGTAGTTCTTTGTAATTCATTTCTGTCAATAAAATATTCACATATTACTTGTGATAGTTAATAATTTTTTTGCATTTACTTGATATTATTTATGTAATAAAAGTTAATGTTTCTTCTGATTTAGAAGTGTATATTCTTTCAAGATTTTGTCACATGAAAATTAATATTGTGCATGGTCTGTGGCCCATTTCTTGGAGTATTGCTTCAGCATTTACATGATGTTAATCAGAGAAACCACGGAAATCTATCTAACAGGGCAACCAGCCCCAGAAATTCTCCTCCAAACAGCAGCTGAATTCGACCTAGATATGTAGCTAGTATCGAAAATACTGCTACCATCAAGACTCGAATCCTAGGACCTCCCTGTCAGAGTTACCACAGTGAAAATGTTGATGAGGTTTCACGTAAAGTACTTCCCAAAATAAAAAAAAAATCCAGTCCAAACTCTCAGGGCCTCGAGTTTGTTCAAGTCATTCAAAGATACATTACATGAAGCCTTAACAACATTTTCGAAATTTTCTCAAAATCGTTTTCAATTTTGGAGTATTAAACCTTGTGGATAGCGAAAAGGACACTTAAAAAGAATGATGGAGATCTCAATTTCGTGTTAAATTGCTGATTTTTTTAAAACTGGAAAAATTCAAAATTTTTTTGGCATCTTCTTTAACTAGCATTGAAGATGGGAACTCTTTTACTCCCCAAATGCGTAGTATAGGGGAAATTATGTAATGCTGGCGCGAAAAATTTGTGAATTTTCGGCAGAAAAAATTCGTTGCCGGGCCGTGATAACTAAAAAGTGGATAAGTCCAGTTGCTGAATTAAAAAAAATCCCCTAACACGTGGTGTACCTAGAATCCCTATTTTGTAAGTCCTTTGAAACCGAAAAAAACAATTGAAAGCAAAACGTCCGTCCTGTCCGGTGTATGTTAACAACACTAGCGCCTAAACTAAGAATACGATTTTTTCCAAATTGAAGAAATCCCTGTCCATGTGGTCTGAGTCGAAGCTCTGAGATTTTGAAAAACATTCATTAATTTTTGGGGGCACTTTACATGAACCCCCCGGACATTTTCAAAATGTTCTCGAAAACGGCTTCAAATTTTTTCTTTAAATTCCTTATAAGTAAAATGCCCTTAAGGTGATATTGGTCTGATTTTCACGGTTAACTCTCAATTTACGAAAATCGCGGAAGTTTGAATTTTTGTCTGCGTCTTCCTCCAACTACAGAATTGAAGGTAAAGATTTTTCCTTCAAATAAAATTTGTTCTTTATAGTGAGTTCTTTGTTTAAGGTCATGTACATTTTTTTGGAAATTTTAGTAGTTTTCGCGCAATATTGCATGCATTTGTAAAAAAATACAAAAACAAGATTTCTCAAAAACGGCTCCAAATTTTTTCTTTAAACGTTTGGTAGAGGTAGTGCTAAATGTACTCTATTATATGAAGTAGCGCCATATTGCTCTATTCTTTTGTTTCTTAAACATTGCAAAAATGTACTTTTTTTGGCTGGTCTCTCACGTAGTTAATATTTACATCAGCGGCGATTTCTTGACATTATTATATTAATAAGTACATGTGCTTTAAATAATGTTAAGTGAAGTTTCACGAAAACTCAGCCGTTTTCTGTGCAAACTTGCGCAAATTCCGCAATTTTCAGAAACGTTCAAAAGCCGTTTTCTCATAAATGGCTCCAAATGTTTTCTTCTAGCTTTTTGAACGAATAGTGCTAATACACTCTTTAATATGACGTAAAATTTATTTTGATTTTTTATTTTGTTTTTTCAAAAATTACACAAATGTAATTTTTTGAAAGATCTCTCACATCTTTAATATATGCACATTACCAGCAATTTATCAACATTATTATATTTGTTAGTGTAAGTGTTTCAAATGACTTCAAATTAAATTGTTTGAAACCTCAAAAATGTTCTGTGAAAAAGAACTTCAAATTTCGCATTTTTAGTAGCGCTTAAATGCCATTTTCTTTTTTTAAAAAAAGCTTTAAATTTTAAAAGAAAATTTCCAGTTAGAGCGAGGTTTTTGCATTTTTTAATGTTATAAAATTGATATTTCCGTTTTACCATTAGGAAACCGATAAATTAAGAAAATGTCAAAAAAATGTACTTTGGGCGGCGATAGATGGCAACTGGCGAGAGTATGTGGCAATTCCGTATAGCAAGCCCAGACGCAAGGAAATAGAAAAGGATTATTCCATATTAAATCAACACAGTTTTAACAAAAATTTTACCTCACCATTTTATATTCAGATGAAATTTGACACATAGGCAGTATGAATGAAGAATAAGAAAAGTACAAATTTGGAGTAAAATATTTTCACCCGTTTGTGAAATACAGCCATGTAAAATTTTACAAAATTGGGTTTCGGAAAATTTTTAAATTGATGTAGAACCTCTCCAAATTAAGATAAAGACCTGGAACAGGTGTAATTTTGCAGCTTTCTTTATTATAGTTGTATATCTCCTCTATGGATCCTGGTAGTTTTACCAGGATTTTAATGAAGATACCATGTACCAGGTTGAAGACATGTAATTTTTTTAAAGATCTCTCACACCGTTAATATGCACATTTCCTGCAATTTGCAAACACATTTGTATTTGTGAGTGTAAGTTCTTCAAACGACTTAATGAAGTTTTTAGAAATTGCAAAAGATTCCTGTGAAAAAGATCTTCAATTTTCGCATTTATAGTAGAGATTAAACGCCATTTTCTTAAAAACGGCTCCAAACTTTTCAAAGAAAATTGCCTTTGAGGACGAGATTTTAATATTCCTTAATATTATTAAAATAATATTTCCGTTCTACTATTAAGAAACCGAAAAATGAAGAAAATCTCAAAACTAGTGGTGCTACAGAATGGGGGTGAATTTCCCGTATTCGTTTTATATGTCCTTGGGATTGGGCTATTTGTAATTGCCACGTACTCGTGCCAGCTGCCATCTATCGCCGCCCAAAGTACATTTTTTTTTTTTGGCATTTTCTTAATTTTTCGGCTTCCTAATGGTAGAACGAAAACATTAATTTTAGAATATTAAAGAACACTAAAACCTCGTCATAAGTGGCTATATTCTTTAAAAAATTTGGAGCCGTTTTAAAGAAAATGGCGTTTAAGCGCTGGTAAAAATGCGAAAATTGAAGCTCTTTTTCACAGAAACTTTTTGAGTTTTCCCAAAACTTCATTTAAAGTATTTGAAGCCCGTTGACTCACGAATACAATAGTTGTTTACAAATTGCTGGTAATGTGTAAGTAAAAGCTGTGAGAGATCTTTCAAAAAAATTACATTTGTGTAATTTTTGAAAAAATACCCCAAATTGAATTTACGTCGTATTAAAGAGCGTAATTAACACTATCCGTTCGAAAAGTTTGAAGAAAAAATTTTTGTTTGATCGTTTCTGAAAATGCGGAATTTTGAGCTAGTTTTTACACAAAACAGTTGAGTTCTTGAGAAACTTTAAATGACATTATTTAAAGCACATGTACTCATGAGTATTTAAATGTGAAGAAGTCGCCGCGACTGTAAATATTAACGACGTGAGACACATGTCAAAAAAATACATTTTTGAATTAAAAAAAAAGAATAGAGCAAAATGGTGTTTATGTCATCTCATAGAATATGTTAGGCGCTATCCTCACCAAAAGTTTAAAGAAAAAATTTGGAGCCGTTTTTTGAGAAAATCTTGTTTTTGTATTTTTTTAAATTGCACATATTGCACGCAATATTGCGCGAAAACTACTAAAGTTTTCAAAAAATGTACAGGACCTTAATGAAAGAACTCACTATGGAGAACAAATTTTATTGTGAGGAAAATTTTATTGGGAGTTTTATAAGGAGTAAAAATCTTCAATTTTGTAGTTGTAGGAAGACGCCGAAAAAAAATCAAGCTTTGGACATTTTCGAAAATTCAGTTAACCGTGAAAATGAGACCGGTGCCACCTTTATAAGTGTATTTCACTATATTCTTACAAGCAATTTAAAGAAAAAATTAGGAACGACCTACCCCCAAATTTTGAAGACAGGTTTTCAAATTCGCGGCGCCTCGAGTGGACGCAGATTGACCGGGGAATATACATTTTGAAAGAAATCGCACGTATGGTTTAAGCGCTAGTGTTCACAGACTGACGGACGGACGTTTTGAAGAAGAAGAAAAAAAAGAAAGAAAAAAAATACTTTTTCGGTATCAGGGAACCCCAAAACTGTATTTCTGTTAATATCTCAAAATCGATTTTCCGCAGCATTTCATAATTTTCCGTTCACTACGTGTATACGTACGTATACGTACTCCCGTATATACGTACGTATACGGGAAAGTAAAAATGTAATTTGGGCGGCGGCAGATGGCAGCTGGCAAGAGTTTGTGTCAAGCCCGAAAAGCTAGCAGAGACCAAAGGAAGTGGAAAACCAATAGGGGAATGTTCGTGCCATTCTGTAGCACCACTAGTTTCTAATGAGTGGGAGAAGGGCAGTTTTTGAGACGTGTGAACAAGTCACGAATGAGAGAAATTGCTACTTCTCCCACTGAGTGAGAAAAATATATTTAATTGATAAATAAAGTATGTCTGTGAGTGAGAGTGTTAATTTATAAATTAACTTATTTCTATTTATGTAATGCAAATAAAAAAATAAATGTGGAAGAATATTTGCTAAACATTTTATACTGATTTATTTATTATGTAGTGTTTTAACCTTTCTATTAATTCGTTTTTTTTATACGAATGACACAACTTTTCGGAATTTCGTAAAATGTTGTTTCGTTCAATAAATACTCTTAGCTTCGTATAATTTTTGGTTTTTAACATTTATTTCAAATTGTTGTATCTAAATATTCAGCTCTTTGATACGAAATGTTACATATATATGTTTTCAATCGTCCAAAACCGTTTTCTTAGGTTTCGCACTAGTAATGCACCCAAGAATCGCAAACGTACCTTTATTTTAATAATGTTTTAAAAAATAATTTTCTAAGAAAAGACGAACGAAAATTCGATCTTGTTCAAGATGGAGATATCGAAATGTATTCCCGGGGGTTTATTCTTGAAACTACTGCGCGATGCGATTTTCGCATAATCGCTAAGACAGCGGGAATGATGCTGAGACAGCGGGCGGCGATGATACGAGAATCGCAAGACCGATTTTCATGTTCTGCTCTCAGTCTTTCTAATGAAGAAGAAAAGGACAGAATTCTAATGAAATAGGAAAAGCTATTATAAGTTGGAAAAAATCATTTATTTTATAAACAATCTAAAAACGTATTGAAATTGAAAAAAAGGAGATTATTTTTCAAAAACCGGAGATCGGAGATGAAGCTCAAAAACTGGAGTCTCCGGTCTAAAACCGGAGAGGTGGCATCACTAGAGACACCTCTGGTGTTTCGAAATGCGCTATTCAAAACAAAATCTCATTTCGTCCGCAGCAACAACAGTTCCTGATTGGTTTATTGATTGATTCACTGTTAGTGACTCCGGGCGCGGCAGCTGCTAAGGTAATTAGTCCCGTAAGTATTGTGCATCTTTTTTCCTCGGGAGGTGGCAGTGGTCTTCGCCCGATGGATCCGGCGTCGCCGTAACGTGGTATTTCGAGCCTGGGATCTCCCACCAGCAACGCCCCGTTGCCCCTGCCAGGAATAAAAGGATATTTTTGAAAATCATTACGTTTTTCGAAATAAAACAATAAAATTGGTAAAAAAGTTTTGCATAATATGTAATGTTTTCAGATATATCCCCTTTTCTACTTAATTATTGATTAATGGGATATCTTGACTTTCCATTCACTTCTATTGATCTTCTAATTTTACTTTCTCGGTTACTATACATACATATAATATAGAGAAATTTATGTAATACACGAAAAAGCAGCTTTTTTTTCAGCGTCTTCCTACAACTACAAAATTGAAGAAAGAGACTTTTACTCCAAATAAAATTTATTCTCCAAAGTGAGTTCTTTCATTAAGGTACTGTACATTTTTGAAAATTTTAGTAGTTTTCGCGCAATATTGCGTGCAAAATGTGCAATTTTAAAATATTACTAAAACACGATTTCCTCAAAAACGGCCCCAAATTGTTCCTTTAAACTTTTGGTAGTGATAGTGATAAATGTAATCTATTAAATGACATAAACGCCATATTGCTGTATTCTTTTGTTTTTTCAAAAATTACAAAAATGTAATTTTTTTGACTTGTTTCTCACAACGTTAATATGTACATTAGCGGCGATTTGTTGACAATTTTATATTAATGAGTATATGTGCTTTAAATAATTTCAAGTAAAATTTCTCGAGAACTCAACCGTTTTCTGTGAAAACTAGCTCAAAATTACTCATTTACAGAAACGCTCTAACGCCATTTTCTCGTAAATGGCTCCAAATTTTTTCTTCAAACTTTTCGAACGGACAGTCCAAATTGCAATCTTTAATATGATGTACAGTCCATTTTGAGATATTTTTTTGTTTTGTCAAAAATTACACAAATTAATTTTTTCAAAGATCTCTCGCATCTTTAATATGCACATTACCAGCAATTTGTAAATATTATTATATCTGTGAGTGTAAGTGCTTCAAATGACTTTAAATGAAGATTTTTGAAAACTCAAAATTTTTCTGTGAAAAAGAGCTTCAAATTTCGCATTTTTAGTAGCGCTTAAACGCCATTTTCTTAAAAACGGCTACAAATGTTTAAAAGAAAATTGCCATTTAGGACAAGGTTTTTGTGTTCTTTAATATTCTAAAATTAATATTTCCGTTCTACCATTAGAAAACCGAAAAAGTGAGAAAATGTCAAAAATTTTCTTTGCATAACGATAGATACAGCTGGGTTTCTCAATGAAATCTATCTATCAAAACTACGTGTTCAAATAAAGTCATGCTTAATTTTTTGAAAAGTACGATCATTTTTCTATAATTTTGTGACAAACAATAGCCACCTGCAAATTTACTGCGCTTCAGACCGCAGGATGCGTAGTAAATTAGAATTTGCAATTTTGTATATTTTTTTTGTTCGTTTCTTACATTGACCTTTTGTTATACATTTACACATTAATCTTTTAGAAATTATTTGTTTTGATATATTTGAAATAAAAATTGCTAGCTCTTTAAGGGAGTATGCGCATTGAAGGAAATGTAGCAATGAAATTATGTGAATTATGTGTCATTGTGATTTGATATAGCTGTATGGTATCAGGCTTCTTTTTCCAATACAAGTTTACAAAAGTTTTGTATTATATTTTTATACATTTGTAGAATTCACATAGTTTTGACAACACTGCGATGGATCCAGTGAGTTGATCGCTTCTTGAATTCGACGTTTTCAAATAATAACTAAGATGTTAGTAGCGCAGAAGGTGCAGTATTTCGATCCTACGTAGCTGTTTTCAATAACACGGGAAAGTATTTTCTGTTGTAGCACCATTAGTTTAGTTAAGTTATACTGCAATTTGTCATAAATTTATAACCAAACTATAAAAATCCCATTAAGATGTATTTTAAATTAAAAATTGGTGTTAAATGTTTACATTTGGATGAAAAATTTATATATATATCACAAACTGTATCACTATATTGATATATTGGGGCCCCAAAATATTTACTGCTTAGAGCCCCACAGACTGGTAATCCGGCCCTGGTTTCACCTAATGCTACAAATGCCTTTCGCTTCTCTTCTTTGAAAGTTTTAATAGTAAGAGCTTCCATTCTCTTAACTTCCATGAATCTGTCTACAATGTAGTATTTATGTTTAATGGACTTCAGTGCCGCCTTATACAATCGTACCACTTTCTCACATTTTTCGTTCCACCAAACACTGTTCTTCATAGTCTTGATTATTCGGTTCTTTAACATTATACAATTTAGATTCATCTAAGTTGTTTAACTTTAGTGATGATTCAACAACTGAATTGACTACAAACTCAGCAAATATTTCATATCTTGATAAAATATCCAAATTAGTGTAGTCAATATTCTTAAAGTACACCTTGTTATATTATAAAGAGAAAAAAACATCCCAATTAACCTTATTGAGATTGAGTTTGTATTCTACTTTCTGCTGAAACATCAATTCTAACACAATTGGAAAGTGGTCACTACTCCATGAGTCAACATTAACAGACCATTTACTCATTAGTGCGAGGTCAGGTGAAACGAATATTAAATCAATGAGTCAAAATGCACTCCTTATTGGAGAATGCTATCTGTGTTGGGCTCTTATTATTTAACAGTAGAAAATTATCTATATCCGTATTATCCACTATAATCCACCCATTTCTACAATTTCTAGAACTAACCTATAAAGAATTGTGTGCATTGAAATCACCACTTATTATAAAGTGTTTAGTTCCATAATTTTGAACTGTATTCAAAAACCTTTTCCATTCTCTATCATTAATATTGATATTTGTTTTAGGAGCTCTATAGTATGCGGTACATTAACTGTTTCCCAAGTTAGACTTTATAATTACCGACCCAACTACCAAGGAGTAAATTTTAGTGTAACTTTATCAAACATTATGCCGGATCTAATGCAAATAGTCTAACCGCCCCCTTTGTTATTACTTCTGTCAAATCTTAACACTTCGAAACATTGTAAATTAAAGAAGTTTCCTGGCTGTAACCAAGTTTCCATTAGTAAGATTACATCAAAATTACCAACTTTATTTTGAATGTCTAATTTATTTGCAATGCTACGACTGTTCCATTGCAATATTTTAAGTTGAAAATTGGCTATAAAAAAGAAAAAATTATGTAGGAAATCAAATACATTATACCATATCATTTAATTGGTCCCTTTCAATTCAATTTTTAGCCTTAAAACTATCAGGTTTACCTTTTGTCGTAGCATTTTTGTTTCTATTATGATATGTTTTTAAAAATTTGTCCTTATCTACTGCACACGGTAGTGTTGATCTGAGTAAAGAGATTGAAGTATCTGTCTTCTTTAGCGGCTCACTTCATTATCTATGTGTTGAGATGACCTATCGTCTATTGTTTCTGAAATTTTCTCTCCCTTTTCCTCCTCTTGACTATTCAAAGTCACATTCTTTTCCATCTCAGGCTGTGTTTGTTCATTTTCTAGTTTTTTCATTTCCAAATTCATCGCCAGCTTAACTGGGTCCGTGCTTCCTGCCTGTCCTTGCCGTCTGGGCACTCTTGCCAGATGATTTCATGTTGGTCGCACCTTGCCTCCGCACGGTCATTCGATTAAACAATACGTCCCCGACTCTTTTATAACCACGGTAATTCTGCTCCAGTTTTTCTTGGGTTGTCAGGTTTGGAAAATATTTTCTCCCGCGCTTCTACATATGAAATATTGTCATAAGCCATGATTGTGTTAACTTCCTTATGTTTTAAATATATTGGACACTGGATTTCAGCAGGCAAGTGATTCCCCTAGCTATTAACTCAAACTGGTAGCTTACCTTCAATTGAATACTTCCCATCATGTGCAAACTGAGTACATTGCAGACAGTACTTTTTATTTCTGCAGAACGGAGCTAGGTGACCAAATCTGAAGCACTTAAAACACTGCCTTGAATTACTAATATATAGAACTACTTCAGTTCTAATTTGATAAATTCACATATGTTTGGGTAAGACTGACCTCTTGAAAGTATCTAATAATGAGGTTGTGGGTCCACTTATCCCCATCTGACCGTGCCTATTTATCTTATTGAGTTTTATTACTTCACGTACTTTAACAGACGATTCCATGTTATCTTGAGTATCGTTCAATTTCATGTCCAAGGGTATTTCTTTCATAACATCTTTCCTGAATTTTCTGAATACTGGAGTAAGTTGGAAATACTGGAGTTTCCATTCCATTATCTGGAAAAATCTTGTCCTTAAGTGCATTATTAGCTTCCTTTCGGTTCCTAAATAATATATATCCCTTATATCGAGCATCTCTTAATTTTCAGAATATATTTATATTCACCTTTCCTACTTATAAATATTAAATTCCTTAGCTGATTGATACTCTTTGTCATAACGAAGCCAAATACCATTGGGGCCTTGAGTAGGTATCTTCCGAATAACCTTCGCAGTTTAGCTTAGACAACACTGTACATTCCGACTGATTGATACGTTCCTCTTGATTCACAAATTTCTTTACATTATTAGAATGTTCATCCTCCTTGTTTTTCCGTTTATTTCTTTTACCAACAACAGTCCAACCGATCAAGCCGGCTTCACTTTCCACGTCTCCTCCTGACGTTGCCTCTATCTTGATGCGCCCTTGTAAACACACGGGCACACAAAAACCACCACCCGGATAACCGGGGGTTCTATACGGTAACTATAGTGCGATTTTTCTAACTCTGATCCCCTATGGCCACGATGGAATATCACATGGCATTTCGCTCTTTCTCCTCCATGCCGCTAGAAGTAGCATGATTGCGAGCACTGCTTGATACGGTCGCAATCATGCGATATCTGGCGGCACAGTTGAGAACGTCGCGTATACGTGTACGTGACATATTCCGTCGCGTATACGCGTACGTGACATATTCCATCGTGAAGACGGTCCTTGAGGGGCAAAGTTAGAAAAAACACAGTATGCCAGTTCGAGCTAGGTAAGATAAGCTCGCACACGATGTACATAACAAAACACAACAGTAAAACAAATGCACACAAGCAAACGAACGGTTTCCAGAACACCCGTCCGCTCGCTTGCCGAGTACCGAATCCATGGATATACTGCGATTTTCGTAACTTTGTCCCTGAGAGGAATCAGCTGTTTCGCTGCCATCCAATCGGGAGCTTATATTTCGCGACTGACGTCACTAAGGTGACGTACAAGCTCTCTATTGGATGAAGCGTGAACAGCTGATTTCTGTCAGGGACAAAGTTACGAAAATCGCAGTATAGTGGAAGTTTCATAAGCGCGCACCGCTACCTAACGAGCAAATTACCGAACCAGCGCTTGAAATGCGCATGAACGCATGAACCTTAAAATAGATACCGCCACGTGGAAACGACGCTAGCGAATCCTCTAGTCCATACTCTGAAATAGCGAGAGTTTCCCCTCCTATTGTATATTCGTCCATCTGTGGTCGCGGGGTAAAAGTTCTTAAGACAATTTTTGGTGAAATTGTGTTAAGTACTGAAACTACAACTTCGATATCTATATTTTGTTTTAGTAAAATGAAAGAATTGAAATGTTGCCACCTTATCGAGAAAAAAGCGTTGGTAAATAGCGTTGAGCGTAGGAAAAGGGGTTGGCTCCATAATGTAATCCCCCGTCACTTGTTGTATATGTCTCCTTGTAATTGACAACAATATAATACATCCTTGTCAATACAAACTTATTTAACTTTATTAGCGAGAAAGAGGTACACCCGTGTAATTCAATAGCTTAGAATACCAAGTAATTAGTAATTTCATATACAGTTGCAGATTTTACAGGCTCTGAACAAGTGGGGTAGAATCGAGAAGCGTCGAACCAGCAAAAATGTAATAGAATGATCAAGATCTCATCTTTTAGATTAAGACGTGAGGAATATTTCTTTTGGCCTCAAAATTTTAGTTTTTAAGACCCTAGAACGCTTTGTTCAGGAGTTATCTGACGATAGAAAATAAAAAATCCTGACGTGTGTTGCATTTTACATCAATATTTAGAAGCGTTTTTTAAACAAATACTTCATATTTTTAAATTCAAAGTGCAATTGATCACGTCTCCGTGAAATTATCTTTCTTTAGAGACCTTATTTATAAAGATTGGTTGCATGTGAGAGCCGCAAAGGGGTTATTAATTTAAAATATTTCGCAAAATATTTTTTTAAATCATCGATAAGTGTAAGTAATCGCAAAGTTTCTGAAATACTTTGCATTTTGTAGTTTATCGAATAACTAAAATTAGAGACTATAGGCTACTTCTGAAAACAAGGAAAATTGCTTTTAATTTTCATCAAACGTTCGACGCGTGCTCTTCATGAGTTCTTAAGTGACAGTCGACATATCGCAACGTCCGGTCTTTTATTAATATCAGTGTGTTTGTGACCTAGCTAGTTAAATATCTCGATTCTCCAAAAACATTTAATTGGTCTTGATCGCGGGTCAGGGTAGTGATTGGTCGCGGCCTGCACTGCGTTTGGCAACAGCCCAAAAGAGGCGGGGGGAGCGGGTCCAGGGAATAGATGTGCTTTGCTTGGTGACGGACCGCTCGACGTTCAGACGGTCGTTTGACATCGTTGAGTGAGGACGCTGTCATTCACTTGGAGCTATGGCAGTCTCGAAGTCCCTTGTCTTGCTCGGAGTTTTCTGTTTCCTTGGCGTTGTTTACGGCGAAGTCGTGACGTTCCAAGCATGTCCTGACGGTAAGTATTTACCAGAAAAGTACTAACGCGAATTTTATCTTTATGAGGGATGTTTTTGGTATTGCAATATTTTGGTTACTGCTGAATATTCTGTTATTTTTCAGAGTAAATCTTTTGCTATGTATCTGGTATATATTATTTCTAGAAATTAGAGACTAGTGGAAATGGCTTACAATAACAATTTATCAATCATAAATTATTGTTCTTTCTCTTAATGATTTATTTATCGTAAAAGTGTTAAGAACCTGTATGTGACATGTGAAGGAGAGGATGTATCTGTGATTGACCATAATGTTCTCGTGACTAAGATGACATTATTTGCGAGGATTGTAGTGCAAACATAGATACCGAACATCTCAAAATTCATAGTTGTGTATTTGTCGGTAAATAAAAACTGTGTTGGCGACGTGTTTAAAGAGTTCAAGACGCATATCTTGGGCAGAAGAATGGAGCTGGCTCTACTCTTCCAGGGATTTTGCACTACGTATCTTTCACATTGCTGTTCATTTATTACATACATGAAACCGGTAATTGCATGATTGACACGCCAATAAGACATAACAACTTCTTAGGTATAACATTCTCTCGACAATAACCGCCTGAAGAATCAGTTAAGAGAGCTTAATAGCTTATTAGAATTCTTAATATTAAAATAATATTAATCTCCTACAACATTGACATTTAAAGAATAACCCATGACAGTAAGAAACTACTATTTTTTAATTTCTTAAAGTTAAAACTGAATAATCCCTCGATAACATTTGAAATGTCACCGCCCGATGGGTTACTTATAAATCATTGTTCTTATACAATTATTATTTTCCCAAAGGACTTTTAAGTACATTTAAGGGAGGCAGCCCACGTTCAATTCGATTTCGAAAGCAAAGCATTTGAAGATAATTTTTTAAATTAGTAATGCACGAAGGGCATAAAAGCGTATTTTTGTCTGAAGGCATACTTTTAATGTAAATAGTACAATATAAAACTGTATGAATTTGGCATTTTGTGGTCGAATTATTACGACTTTTGTTATTTTCCACGTTTTTTACTTTTATTGTTTTTCATGCCTGAGAGTAAGGAAGATATGTGTGACTAGCATGAATTTCCCATCACCGTACCTAGCTTACCTGAAGTTCGTCACACAGCTGTAGAAACAGACGGTTTGTATTAAAATTAAAACTCCATTTTGGCCTCGACCGGGAATCGAACCTGGGCCCGCCTCATAGAAAGCTAGCATGCTGTCCAGGAGCCTCCCGAGAAGGTCAATATTAAAATTATTTGAATAAATAATCCAGGTTTCTTGTAACTATTAATAACTTCTGATACTAAGAGTCCGTTTTATTAGTTAGTATGTTATATTAGTCGTTAGAAACTTGGGTTGCCTTATATCACGAGATCGGGAAACAAAAGCGAAGAATGAATGGTGGGAACGAGGCTTTTTGTTTTGAGGTTTGAATGAGAATGGCTCATTTAATAAATTTAAAAAAACATTGTAACATAAAACGCAGTGGACAAGTTTAAGGATGTTTTAGGTCAATTGTGTAGGACGAAGGCCGGAGCTTGTCACGCGCAGCGAGGCGGCACCTCGCCTTTGAGTTTGTGGTTATGTATGCCATTCCGCTCCCATGTTCTTCTTGACATTCATGTTGATGTTCTCGCGGAAGTGAATAGATTCTTTCGCGTTCTGCAGATAAGCTGAAACCGGCTCTATGAAGCAATATCGAAACACAAGGCGGCTATTATTCTTGGGTTTTTATTTCTTGACGCGTGGGGGGGGATGTCATCATGATGGAATATCTCACGGTATTTCGCGTCGTCCTCAGTTGTGCTGCGAGGAGTCGCACGTTTGCGACTGTATCGAGCAGTGCTAGCGATCATGCGACTCCTAGTGGCACAACCGTGAACAACACGAAATACCGTGAGATACTCGATCGACATGACATACCCCCACGCGCCAAGAAATAAAAACCAAAGTATAGGCCTCATTCACAATGCGAACTTAACGTTATGCTGTAAACTTTAGCAGTTAAAATTTAAATGTAAAAACGAGCATTCACAACGTAAGTTTCGCCAGAACCAATCAGAATTCAAGGTAGCTCGATTTATTCGTTTTTAGCTTTTTCTTCGACTTCCCTACCGATTTAAGCCTTTCGTAAGTGCAAGTAGCTGTTATGTTAGTACTCGCATTTCCTTTATCATGTAAACAAGAATTTTCTTGTATCAAATTCACGAGTAACTCGTCGAACGTAATTATTTTATTTGCCGTGTCAAGTTAGTCACAATAAAAAGGTCTAAATTCTTACTTTGAATTCCCTATTCGCACCAAAACCGTTCGCAAAACAGTTTAATAAATAACCGTGATGAAGTGACATAACCACATACAACATATCATCACATTTAAGAACATGTGGTTGTGTGTATGTGTGTTGTATTAGAATGCCATGTACATAATCTGAAATCGACCTTCAGTTTGATTATAGCGGAATTTGTTGTGCCTTAGATTTTTTCGTGCTGCTCTCTAATTCGGTAGAATTCTGACATACGTAAAAGCTTGGTGTTTGTGACAGCTTAAGTTTACGGATTTACGTCTTCGGTCTTGCATAATAACTCATTTCTAGGATTTGCGGCAACGATACGTTTAGGTTTGAGTTGCTAAGTTTGCATTGTGAAAGGCTTTATTGCTTATCGTAACGAATCAACTTCAACGTTGCGACATGTAGGGTTGCCAACAATGTTCATGAAAAAGGGAGGACACTCGATAAGCCCCCCCCCCCAAAAGGAAAAAAAAACACGCAGCAAAACATTTCTTTTTATCAATATTTTATTTAGACTAACATCAGTTCTGTTTCTTTCTTCCTCTCCATTTGCGATTCAAGTGAAAAGATTCGTTCACAAAATGCAGGTGAAGATGGTCCGAGCGTCTTTTTTTATTTTAGTTGCTAGACTCTATCATGCCTGCGTGTATCAGCGTTCAGAAAAAGGATATTCTTGTTTTCTATTCTAAATTTTAAAAAAATCGTAGCAGATATTAGTCATGTGATAAAATAAATGACGTCAAATCTTAAAAATTTACTCAAAAGGAGGACATTTAAAATACAAAGGAGGCGAGAGCACAATTGATGTCAATGGAGAACTGTCCTCCACAATGGACGACGATTGGCAACCCTAGCGACATCGGTAACGAAAGCGAAGAACGAGAGACGGAAACTATGACATTCTTGTTTTGTTCTTGAAATGAAAATCGTGTTTCAATTTATTTCAAAAAAGCATTTTTGCGTAAAATATTGAAAAATAAGCATGAGTCAGGATCAAGGACGTAACAAAAGCAAAAGTAAGCAAATCATTTTGGCATAATAATTATGCTACGGGCAGACTCAAGGATGTACAAGTAATTTACTCGCATAGGTCTAAGGCCAGAACCTCGTCTTGTACCTCGACACGTGTAGCGATTGGTCAAATGTAAGGTTAATATTGTTAGAGAAAAAATACTTTGAAATACACTCGCAGAGTGAAGAATACTTCTCCACTCTGCGAGTGTTCGATCAACACCTGGTGATTGCAGGTGCAGGTGCAGTACCCTAATATACGGGCCACGGACGGCACTCCTTCCGTTTCCTCGTCTTATTTCCACCCCTTACCACTCACAGCTTACATGCAATACTCTCACTACCACAAATGGCGAGAGACCAGTCGGGATCTTAGAGCTTCTCCCAGTTGGGGCTGTGCCCTTACGGTGGTATACCTCGTTGGGAACACCCCGCTAGCCGACTAGGTCGGCGCCGGATCCCTAACAGGGTCAGCACCGTCAGCATGCACTACACTTAGGGGCTAATGACGAACCGTTGACGCCTGGAAACCCGAAATAAGTAAGCGTCCTCAGCGGAGGTGGCCTTAATCCGGTGCTGCTGCACTGAGCCCGAAGCGTTGGCGCCAGCGGGGCGACGCGACGGGTTGTTTGCGAAAGCCGCCCCTTATCGCGTTTGCTCTCTGGACGCAACAGATCCCAGAGGGCCTTGGCTCGCGAAGCCGCTGTGCTGGACCGCGCAAAGACGCCAACGCAATTTGTTGCCTCTTCATTCACGCCAGCGGGGGAAGTAAAATCTTGGGTGCGCGATATTTGAAAATGCAGGAGGTTAGGCTGAATTCGTGTCAAGGAGAGCTTGTAACTGTTTATTAGAGGTTAGGCGTCAAATTTAAATAAAATGCGAAAGAAGTGCTAACAAAGGTTGAAATTATAAGATAATGAAAGGCAAGTTGAGCGGTTGCTTATTTGCTTTCTCGGAAGCCAGAAAAAACGACAAGGTTTCCGCGGTGCCTAAGTACCAGAGGCGGGGGCAGGAGGTGCGTTTGGCTAAGTGTGCGGGGTGTGGCTAGAGAGGGTGGTCTAATAAGAACGGATTGGAATTAATTTATGCTTTCATTGCGGAAATTATTATTTAAATGAATGTAAAGGTTTTCCTTTGTTTGTCAATATTCTTCTTTTTCTTCTTCTTCTTAATATTATTATTATTATTATTATTATTAGACACCCCAACAATAAAATCCGAAAATACAAATCATAACACAAACAAGGCAGCAAAAATGATATTATAATTTAGGAAACAAAATGCATATCACAGTAAGGACCAGTAAAAAATGCCAGAATTCCATTTTCTCGATTGATTGATCAATCAGTGTTTTTGGGCGCGTCAACTGCTAAGGTCATTAGTCCTGTGGGTGTAGGGTATGTTTTTGTCGCGGCGGGGCCAGATATGTTTCCATCGCTTGATGGCGAGATTCGGCGCCGACCTACGCGTCGGCTAGCGGCGTTTTCCCCAACTAGGTGTCTCCAAACAGCAGAGCAGCACTCCAGCATGGAAAAGCCAGAGAGTATATAACAGAGATGGCACTCAATGTAAAACGGCCAGCTCTTTTTTGACCTGGTGGAGGGAACCAACGGAAAAAGTGGGGGACGCCGCCATTCCCGGGCCCCAATAGCGTTGAACCTTAAAAATGTGCCGGGAATACGAATCAGCCAATCACAACGACCCACTCAAAACGAGTAGCGAAAAGGACCCAGGGCCACTTCCAACATTGTTTCTCTTAACCTTTGAATTTATTTTTAGGTACATAAAATTTGCAGATGAATTACGAACTAAGTAAATGTTAGAGGATTTAGGAATTTGAAGGCAGGGAAAGAAATCGAGGGTAAACATGCAAAATAAAAGAAAGTGATTTCACATTTTAATATATATTTTTAAATTAAACATTAATTCCTCAAAATACTCGTACAAAAGACACAATATACATACGGATTTCCTCTTAATGAAGAACGAAACTCTTACCATCTTAACAAAGAGGGTATCCACAAGAGGGTACGTACGCAGTTACACTTTGTGTATGGTTCACGATCAAAACATAGAAACAGGAAGTTACGTTCTCTTCGGTAATTGTCAGAAATTGTCGCTAGAGGTTACTGTTGATCCCAGCAACCGTACGTATATTGCGATTTTCGTAACTTTGTGCCTGAAAGGAATAAGCTGTTCACAGTTTCATCTAAAAGGGAGCTTGAACGTCACTATAGTGACGTCACCCGATTGGATCATAGAAGCTCCCGATTGGATGGCAGCGAAACAGCTGAATCCTGTCAGGGACAAAGTTACGAAAATCGCAGTATAATTTCCAGGCCCGGAGATGGCGGACACACTCAGGTCCCCCACCAGCGTACATTCGAGAAAGAGGTGGGAGCTGTGGGGCTTATCCTTCCCTGTGACGGCGCCCTGGGAAAAGCTCTGACACTGAGATCCCGACTGGTGTGGTAGTATAGTTCACGTGTGTGTGTTGTGTGTGTGTGTGTGTGTGTGTTGTGTGTGTGTATGTATGTATGTATGTATGTATGTATGTATGTATGTATGTATGTATGTATGTATGTATGTATGAGTGTATGTAAACGGTTGGGGATGGGACAAGGCAGTGGAAGGAAAGATCGCGCGCCTAGTACTGATCGGAGAAACCATGGGAAACTACCGATCAGAACAGCCGGTGGCCAGAATTCTCCTCTAGACAGCGTCTGAATTCGACCTAGTGTCGAAAATACAGCCATCAGCTCTAGGGACTTGCCGATCAGAGGCACTACAATGTCATCCGATGCCGTGAGCCCCGATTGATTTGAGAGTAGCGTTAGTTAGCCCTGGCATCACGCCGTGTCGATCCGATTGAGACCAAGGAGTTCTTCCGGTCCGAGAACCCCCTGCCCTGGAAGCGAAGATTTACATTGTCACCTTCCAACGCGAGCGGAACTCTGCCACCTCCAGGGAAATAACACGCACTACACCTTCGGAACTGCACCAACCTCTCGCTAACTCGGCTCCTCAGTAGTCCGGCCCACATCCGCAATAATGAATTATTTTGTGCAACAATGTGTGTGTTAAAAACGTTAAACAACGCTACACGTATTTGAAGTTGTGACTAATACGGTACAGTATACAATTCAGTACTATGGCGTCTAAAAGGGAACTCATTACGCTAGACCGCAAGCAGAAACTCGAAATTTTAGATAAGTTGAACCGAGGTTTTCGCAGAAAGCCACTCAGCTTTGCGAGTGCAATTTAGGACAAGCGACAAAATTTCTATGTAAATGAATGTACAGTACCTTCTGATGCAATTAATTGTATAGTCCCTATTGTTGAAACGACTCCAAATATCAAACCCTATAAATAGCCCGCCACTTCCGCTAATCCGTCACCCGTATGTGCAAGGAATGGCCGGATTAGCGAGGGGCTGATGTACAGGCCTTGTAATCAAACAAGAAATACTCAATGCATCGTGTTTTTAGTTTGTTTATTATTTTCTCAAGCATTAAATTATTTTGTCCATTTGTTCAAGTTGCTTACACACACTGTTGGTTATGAGTGGGTAGCTTGGTGGTCCTGTCCAACGCGCATAAACGATGTACGCGTGTAGTTTTTAAAAGTAAAAATGGAAAATATACATTTGAGGATTAATTAAAGATAAGTTTATAATGAGACACTGCGCCTTGTAATGAAAGCGCCGAATATGAAAATAGATTGAGCAGTGTGTGCGATCACTCGCGTCACAGACATTGCCACACAAGACGTAAATTATTTATCTCCTGCCATAAACTCACATGCGAATGCGAATGCGCATTCTCACTTATCGTTCCATTCTCGGAAAGCAATCTTTCGCTGGCGTCTCCGTTACATGTGCAAACGAAGTTCTTAATAAGCCGCGAGATTAACAGCTCTCGTCTTTCTTCCGTCAACAACTTTTGGCCTTTACTAATGCTCATGCGATTATTTTTTAATCGATAATTGCTTTCAACATGACATTTATTTGAGAAAATGAACTGATAAATCCTGTGTTGCAACTGGAAGTCCCCAACTTTGTAATATGATAAGAAAAGACTTGTGGTAAATTTGCGTCATTTCGGTTTTCGGTGAAAAATAAAATTGTGGTAAGGAAGTTCGAAGAAAAAACTTTAGATGCCAGATCGACTTGAAATAAAACATCTAACACCCTGAAGTGCGATATAATCTCGTTAATTAAAAACTCAGTCGATGGACAACCGAGTGCAGGATAAATCTAGCGGCAGGCCAAACGGTCCTCACACTTGTCCTCGTTTTTCCCCACCACGAGAGGTGGCTCATAGCATGTGATGCCACAAATATTTATATTTTCTTCTTTTGGATACGCTTAAATTATTTTCAGATTTATTATACCCAATAGTTATCAACGGGCAATGAACCTATATTTTGTTGCGCTGATTCTTCTTTTGGATATGCAACACATTCTATGCCTTAGGAGCTCAAAACTTCACTTATTCGCGAAAAAAACAAATTACCAAAAACAAGATCATTTCGAAATGGGTCTTGACTGAGCGCTGGGTCCGGATTCCGCACGCAAACCAAACACTTGCAAATCGTTAACTCCTAACCTTCGACCTTGATGTTCTATCTCCACTAGATGTTCTTTCAGAAAGGCTCTGTCACACATAATCACATCTACAGTTCTTTCACCATTGTAAGTAAGGTTTCTCCAACTCTGGAACGAAAATGTCCTAGTTCGTCAAATGTTGCTAATCCCGCACTTTTTTAAATTGAAGTATAATTATTAATTTAAAAAAATCTTTTATTCATTGTCACTATTTGTCACATTGTTTCACTGTCAACTATTTATCGTTAAAATGTTGGGAACGGATTCTGGAACACAAGAAAGTGTGTGCAGATGATCTTCTCCCCATACTTCACATTCAGTTTTTATTGTAAATTTTTGTTGACTAAATAAATACTGCTGCCGTGTTCTCCCTGTACCATCCTGTCCTGGCATGTCAATGGCGTGGCGTGGCGTGGCGTGGCGTAGCGTGGCGTAGCGTGGCGTGGCGCGGCGCGGCGCGGCGCGGCGCGGCGCGGCGCGGCGCGGCCCAGCCCACCGCTTCCTTGGCACCGCTTCCGCCGCCGTCGCTCACGCCACCTCCGCCCTGATGGGCAAATTGGCCCAATTACGGCCGACTGTGTTGACTTGATCGCGTCCCCCGCTGCCCGCCCCGCCCCTCCCCTCCCCTCTCCTCTCCGCCCACCTTCACTCCCGTGCCCTCACGCGCCGCGCGCGGGCCACGTTTGGAGGCAGGGGCAGCGCCCTTCCCTGCGCCCCCGAGCGAGGATAAGTCGAGACGGGCGCGGGACCCATCGAACCCTCGTTTACCCCAACATTCCTGAGGACTTGGCGCGCTAGCAAGATATGAATCTTGTCAGAGTTGCCTCGTTGCATTGTGTGATTTGTGACATACGATATCGATCAAGTTGAGCACAGTAAAAAAAAATGCAAGTATAACAATAATTTTATTAAATATGGGTTTATTTGCATGGCGTCACCCATACTCGCTGTGTTATTTGTTATGTAGAATGGAACAATTTGCACGAGAAAGAGTTTTCAGCACTTTTTGCAATTAAAACAAAGTATCGGGGCAAATTTAACATTGCTAATGTTTTACGTTGTGTTCTTTCTGATACTCAACTAAGGATAGGGAATCTGGTAAAAAATGCAGGCTCATCTTTTTCACTGATTTTTCTTGTCCCCTGTTCAATTTACATTTCAAATTGTAATATTAATTAGGCATCAGTCGTATTGTATTTTCTTGACCTAACCTAAAAAAACGAACAGTTTAACAATAGGTCAAAAAAACATAATTAACTTGTAAAATTGTAATGAGTAAAAAAATAGATGTATTATTACTCAATGTAATACTTGTTTTGTTCATTACCAAATAAAAATTTGCAAGGGGGGCTTGGGAAGTTTTGTTATTGACAGATGGCGGCGTAGTAAAAAAGTTTGGGAACCCCTGCTCTACAGTTAAGAGTCCTGCGGGGAGGAACGAATTTTTCACCTTGTGAGCTCTATTCGCAACTAACAGCTGCCACAACTGAGTCGAATTCAGCCGCTGCCTGGAGGAGAACGCGAGCGGTAGTTTTCCTTCGTCACTCTCATCAGTTCCTGGCGAATGCCTTAATACGCCTGTAACAAGTAATGTACTTCAGCTTCCGGCTCAATGACCCCCATCGCGATCAGGTTTTTTCGCCAGTTTCCCTGATCCATTGAGCAAATGCTGAGATGGCCCCTTGTTTTGCTTCTGGACGTAAATGTAGCTTCACTGTGCGCACGTTTTGCTGAGCACTCCTTTTGCTTGTAGTTCATTTACCGTTGAAATTGATTTTCTATAACTCGGGAACAAACACTTTTCAAATATTTTTATTTTTCTAAAATAATTATTTTCTAAATTCATTTTTTCCTTGTTTTTTCCTTATTTTTCTTTTCTTTTCTTTTTTCCTGGCCCTCAAGAAAATGTGCGCAGATATATTTCTTTCCCCACACGTCATATACAGTATTTACTGTTTTTTTTTGACAAATAAATAAATAAATAAATAAATAAATAAATAAATGCCGAGGTAATAGCAAATGAGCCACGGACCGCGCGCAACCTTCTTCCTCGTCCATTTCATTTTTCAAGTCAAATTCCCCTCCCCTTTCACATACACACGTTCATACTACCACACGTGTCGGGAGACCAGACGAAATCTTAGAACGGACTGGCATTTTTCTAATACTGAAAAAGGTAAGTATACAAAAATGTTTCTGGAACACAATGCAGTAGAAATCGTTATTGTGAATCCTACTTAATGGATATCATTGTGAAAGGCTATTGGGATGGGGTGACAGGATACATAAACCCGTATTGTACTTCCTAGGGAATTCTTACGCCCTTCGGAGAGAAATATTACTTGGAAAATAAGATAAAGTTGCCACATTAGTCCATTCGTTTCATCAATGAAATACTAGAATGCAAAATTAAAAAATAGTTCCTGAATGTCATTTTTATTATTAGCAATATTTTTAATAAAACGAACTATTGTTTTTTCAAACTGTGGATTTTGTGTCGACCTGTTAAAGCCACAAAAAGGATTAATATGCGTCATGGATTAGCCCAATGGTCAGGAAATAAAACTTGCGTTCGGGTCGTGTCGTGGAATGTTTGGTAAATGAAATTGGCAAATAAGAGGCGAACGTGGCAATTTTGTCATACTTGTTTAATAACAAAATGTAAGTCCATTTCAAGACGCCCTCTTGTAAATTTCTTCAAGAATAAGCAATGAAAGAAGTTTCTAAGCAAAAAAATATTTCTTCCACAAAAGACATCGC
Source organism: Acheta domesticus (assembly GCA_031308135.1). Taxonomy (NCBI): domain Eukaryota; kingdom Metazoa; phylum Arthropoda; class Insecta; order Orthoptera; family Gryllidae; genus Acheta; species Acheta domesticus. The sequence continues at coordinate 23,480,755 of JAHLJT010005437.1, read as the reverse complement.
TGCAAAAGTGCATTGAGAACTCGCAGAATCCAGCACAAATTCAACAACTGAAAGTTTACTTCGTTAATGAACAATTTTCATAATACCATTGTTTTGTTATTAAAAACTACCACTAGATTATTTTAATATTTATTTGCAAATAAATAACAAAATACATTGGACTCTGGTTATAATGAACCGTTGGGGACTAACAGTTTGATTTACTATAATTATAGTGAATATTTTTTCTCAATCTCGAAACTATACCTCCCATACTTATTAGAACGCTTTAATTTGTGTTCTCTTTGTCAATAATTAAAAAAAAAAAAATTTTATTTTCATGTGTTCTAGACATTTGCACTGTCTTAGCCAGATGGTATTTTACTTCACACTTGACAGAATTGCCGTAGATGAGCTGAAACGATATCCTGAGTGGCACATTCCCTTAGTCTCCTTTATTAGCCGTAAATGCTACAAACATGACTCACGGGACACTTCGCCTGCAAGCACGAGACCAATGCGATTGTCTGAAGTGATGCAATTAAAAGAAAAGAATTGTCCACATCAATTATAAACTATCATTAAAACATAGGAAGGTTCTCCGCAAATGAGAGATTTATTTTCACACATGAAAACAGCACGATGTTTCGTGGCTCAATGTAACCTTATTTTCAGACGGAGGTTTGAATCGTGATGAAACCTTGAAAGATGACATTTACATTACTACACATTTTCTCTAAAAGAAAAATTCTTTTGTTTCGTACCTACGTGCAAGTTTCTGATTTTTTAAAGACATTTCCATGTACTATTTGTAACATCGAAAATATGTCGTATAAATGCCATCCTCTCGAAGTTTTCATAAAGTTTCAAACCTCGACCTGAAAATGTGGTTCCATTGAACCACGAAACGTATTACTGTTTTCATATATGGAAACTCAATATCTCATGTGCTGAGAATTGTCCTGTTTTGTTGCCTAAAACTTGTATGAAATTTATTATTTTAATTTAATTGCATCACCTGGAGTTTATTTGTAATGTCTGTGGATGGGAACTGTGGATCGTGGCCAGTGGATTTGGTTCTCTATATCCGAACGTTCACTATGGGTTATACAATGTTAACTGTATAAATAAGTTATTTATGGTGCATTTGCTCTTAGGATTGTGCAACTTGGCCTATCGATCTCATGTCGCGACATTTCCTACTCGCAAAATAAAATGTCACTTTTACATGTCATTCTCTTTTAGGCAGCGTTTTATTTTATTATTATTCAAGCATACAATCACTATGTTACAAGAAGGTTAGTGATAGCTAGAGCGATCAGAGTTTTTTTTCTTTGAACGCTTGCATGCAAAATCGATCTATTAGCACGCTTTGCATGTTCTAAAAAAACCGCTTTTACTAGCTAGCCGTCTAAAAATAAATACTTTTTAAACAACATTTAAACCCAGGTCCCTGTCCCATGTGGCGTCCAACATTGGCTCTGAAGAGATTTGAGGTGATTCTTCGTGAGATTAAAGGACCTACTTTGCGTCAACCTCTTTCGAGTACATCGTGTGAACCCCAAGTGGAATTTGGAGCGATGAGCAACGAGGTCTGAATTGCTGCCCTAATTTGCTATTTGAGGGCGGCGCCTTCAAGATCACGTGGGAGATGTAGCGCATATCAATTCTCCAGATGACTCGCAAGCACGGTTACCAGCAAAAACAATACCCCATTTTCCCAGTGAAGGATGTTTTACCAAAATAAAGGAGAACATTTCAATGAAAAGCGACATGCGATATTTTTGTACTCCACGATGTACAGACAATTCCAAACCATCATACGTTTTTAAAAATCATATTACTCAACTCGCTATTTTAGTAAAGAGCAGTGGCGTAGCGTGACTCGCACGTTTGGGGATGCTCAACAATAACACACAAAATGTCACTATCAACTACTTCATCTAATAGGCGAACGCAACACAACGCAAATACACTGGAACTACTTCCACGATCTCGATTGCTTACGACGGTGTAGGCGCTTCCCACAAAATCCTCACAGCAGTCAGGGCTGCCGATGTCTTGAAAGCAAATTATACAATGGCTCAGCTTTAATTCTTATACGCGAATGGCAATGAGACCACTTGTTAATTTATACATTGTAGACTTAAATAATATGTAATCTATTTAAGAGATAATACAATATCTTGGATATTAATTAAGAAATAATAGAGGCACTATTTCTACAGTTTGTGCCCATGACCAAGCGGGGACTCCCGAGTGAGAGAGAGATAATTTACTGACCGCCTGAAGTGTGCTGCGCTCTCGTGCACAAACGAGCTTCTTTCCGCAGCAGATGCTAGCGTAAAGCAGTCGGGTTCCTCTGGGCCAGGGGTGAAGAGGGGAGAGGGGAACCTCGCCATCTGCACATGCGTCATTGCTCGTCGCAATTCGCGGCAGACGCTAGAAGCATTTTAGCGTCCAAACAATCACAGGCCAGCTTCAACAACCCGCCGAATTCAATCATAGGAAATCAATTTAAAATTCATACAAAACGTATTTCGCTGAACAGACCACTTGTAAGATTATCAATACAGTATTTAAGATTCTTATACACGGGGATGCTCAGCATCTCAGCGTCCTCTGATGCTACGCCACTGGTAAAGAGTACATACCTGGGAATCTTTTGTTGTCTCATCATCTCTCAAAAACGGAAGCTTCCGATTGGATACACTGTCAGAAATTACATTAAATTTAATGCAGTTTAATGCACTGTTTCACATTAAATTTAATTTACCGTGTACGTTAAAGCGGTATTAATGTACATGTACATTAAATTTAATGTTTAAATTAAAATCAATGTAGATTTAATGTACTGCAGTACATTAAATTTCATGTACCGTGTACGTTAAAACGAGATTAATGTGTTTGTGCATTAAAATTAATGTTAAAATTAAAATCAATGTAGATGTAATGTATGACTGCATTAAACTTAATGCACCTTAAAAACTAAACCGAAATTGATGTGTTGTACATTAAATTTAATGTTTAAATTAAAATTATTGTAGATTTAATATACACCGGTTTACAAAACTTAATATACCTTTCCTTACCGTAAAGAGAGATTAATATAATTCGTCGTTAAATTTAATGTTTAAATTAAAATTCACGGAAATTTGATAATTATGGCATGTATGGAACACGGATACTGTTTAGAAACTTAAAAATATTTTCTTCCGCTATTTTAACTTACGTATAATAAATTTAAAATATATTTTCAACATTTATACAAAAAAATGAATTTTTGAAAATTGGGATTTACATTCAAATTAGTAACAAATAAAATTGTAAAAATCTAATAATACAATTGTAGGGACCTACATAGCACGGCAATTCTTCAGTTCAATTTTTTGAAATTTATCGGAAATATTTAAACTTTTTCAAAGAATTGTCACAGGCCAGAATGTAGTATTCTTTACGGCTACGAAACATATTTCCGAGCGTAAACACGTCCAAAACATGTGAAGAAGTAGTGACAATTATATATAATATATACAATTCTGTAGACATATATATATATATATATATATATATATATATATATACACACACACATATATACATATATATATATATATACACACACACATATATACATACACACACACACATATACACGTCTAAAGAAATATGTTCCGTAGAGGTAAAGAATATATTATACATATCATAGTGGGCAATACATCAGGCCTAAGAACCTTATGCTCAAGCAATTGGATGTCGCAATAGCTCAGTGGTTAGAGCACCTGCGCGTAATCCAGAAGTTCCGAGTTCGAGTCCCGGTCGGGATGACAATTCGTTGAACAAATTTTAAATATTGAAGTTAATACAGTAAATTTCATGCACTCATACCGTAATTTTAATGTAAAAGTACATTAAAGTAAGTTTCATGTACGTATACTGCGATTTTTGTAGGAAGAGCTCTCAAGATAACTCAAATCCCATCTTCGCGATGGAATATGTCACGGCATTTCGCGTCTTTTCTCGGTCTTGCCGGTAGAAGTCGCATGATCGCAAGCACTGCTTCATACGGTCGCGATCGTGCGAAATCTAGCGGAACGACTGTGAATGATACGAAATGCCGTGACATATTCCATCGCGAAGATGGGATTTGAGTCATCTTGAGAGCTCTTCCTACAAAAATCGCAGTATAAATTAAATTTAATGTGCACGTACAGTAAATTTAATCTACACGTACAGTAAATTTAATCTACACGTACAGTAAATTTAATCTACACGTACAGTAAATTTAATCTACACGTACAGTAAATTTAATCTACACGTACAGTAAATTTAATCTACACGTACAGTAAATTTAATCTACACGCATACAGTAAATTTAATTGTACACGTACTTTAAAATTACTGTAAGTGTACATTAAATTTAATTTACGCACATGATACTTACTTTAATGTACTTTTACATTAAAAGTAATGCAGAAATTTCTGACAGTGTAGCATCGCCTCCTCACCTTCGTTATCTACCCAACATCAATCACTAATAAGTTTTCTATCACAACTAGCTTGTGGGTGTATTATGCAGAAAATTTAAATTAAAATGTAGATATATATGTCATGAGCCCCCTTTAATGGATTAAATTACTTTAAATTTATTTTCAATTCAACCGGACAAAAAGATGGGCATTTCGTATAAACGTGAAAAAGGAGGAAGGACGGTGTGGAAAAATGTTAAAAAAGGACGTCCTCCTTTTGGAGGGCAGGTGGTAACATTGCTCACAAGCGAATGGCATGAGCAGGTCTAGGATTTGTATGTTATTAAACATATTTTAAGTAGTTGTGCTACAGAATGGCACCAACTTTCCCTTATTAGTTTTCTATTTCCTTTGGTCTCGGCTAGCAATTCGGACTTGCCACGTACTCTTGCCAGCTATCTATTGCCACCCAAAGCACAATTTATGACATTTTCTTAAATTTTCGGTTTCCTGATAGTAGAGCGGAAATAATATTTTAAGAATATTAAAGAACAGTAAAACCTCTTCCTAAATAGCAATTTTCTTAGAAAAAATTGGAGCCGTTTTTAAGAAAATGGCCTTTAAGTGCTACTGAAAGTACGAAATTTTAAGCTCTTTTTCACGGACAATTATGTTTTCGGAAAACTTCATTTGAAGTCATTCGATTTACTTTCACTCACAAATGCAATAGTGTTCACAAATTGCTGGAAATGTGCATATTAACGGTGTGAGAGATATTTCAAAAAAATACCTCAAAATGAACTTCACATCATATTAAAGAGTGCAATTAGCACTATCTATTCGAAAAGTTTGAAGAAAAAAATTGGAGCCATTTATGAGAAAATGGCGTTTGAATGTTTCTTTTGGAGTTGTAGGAAGACTCCGAAAAAAATTCAAAATTTTGCAATTTTCGAAAATTCATAGTTAACCGTGAAAATCGGACCTATGCCGCCTTTGTAAGTATATTTTACTAAATTTTACAAGATATTTAAAGAAAAAAATGGATCCGGTTTTGGAAAAAAAAATGAAAATGTCCGGGGGGCTTCATGTAAAGTGCAGCTAGCCTAACGCGCTATTGGAATGTGTTAACTACAATTTAATTAAAGACCTTTGTTTAATTATTTGAAAGTTTTTTATACCTAGTCTAAAATCAAGAAAAGGATACTCTAATTCAATGAAAATTTAAAGGCAGTCAATCAAGAAGACAAACATTTAAACGATCTTCTTGATATGGTTTTATTTGTAATGGATTTCATTCTAGTGCATTAGATGGTTTGGGCATTTTACGATATTTTACAGTAAATTATGATTTTTGGCAGCTTTACTATTAAGGGTTCTTTCTATCTCTCTTTCAGATATCGTTATTTTTCTTATAGTTAGAAATACTGCGTTTCACTCCTAACATCACTTTTTCTCTAACGCAATTTTGTTTATTTTATAATAAAAGTATTAAAATTGAATTAAACGGTAATAAATGATACATATAAAAAATCAGGACAGTTGGGACAAAAATCAGGTCATGTCTTGATAAATCAGGACATGTGGTAACCCAAGTTTGGGGTTGTAAAGTCATTTTAGTACGTGGATTTAGAGGACCGCTACTGCCTCATCAGCCTAAGAATTGTGGGATTGCAGGACCTTTCTGGCTGGGGTGACAAAAGACTTCCGCGGCGCGTCGGAGAGGACGGAGTTCGGTGGAAAGGAGCAGTTCGTCTGGCGTCCGCCAGGCAGTGGGGGCGGGGGTGGTGAGTTATCGGCGTGTGTGAGATACAGCCGCGCCCTTCGACCTGACCTCTAGAGGCCGCTCCCTGGTCCAACGGGCAGCCAACCCACTGGGGACCTCGCCTTGATTGCGAGGTCGCGTGTTACCAAAACCGCTCAAGAATTATTCGGCCCCCAGGCACTGATGAATGTCAACGTGCCTCCTGATTTTAATTGGGAGTTTTAGTACTGCAAAGCGTAATAGAAATTTCAATATCTATTAATGGGAGTGAAGCGGGGCAATTTCGATGGGGTGGAGCGATAGCAATTTCTATCTGTTGACGTGGGTGAAGTTGAGAAAGGAGAGAGTTTCTGCATGGCATAGCGTACAACATTCGACAGCAATCTATCAATAGCGGATGAAGTCCAAGAGGTTAGGGAGTTTTGGCAGACCATAGCGGGCAGCACTATCGACCTTCTACGCAGATGCACAAAAGTGATGCGAAAATTGAACTGTGAAAGATCCGTAATGCTGTCCGTTGTGGCGTGCAAAAACTCGGTTTTTACAAACGTTTGAGTGGAAATGAATGAAGTTCCGAATTATGACTACAGTGTGTGCTAAATTCTCATAATCCTACATTGTTTTGATTCGCACTTGCTCGACTGGAGATGCCCAGCAACCACTGATCTGTATATATTATACCATTATATTATTAAATAAATATAATACCATAAATCAATACATTTAGATTAATGAATAAATAAAATTTTTGACAGAAAACCTTGTATTGCCAGGCCTGGAAAAGTGGATAAACCTTTTTTTCTGTATATAACAAATTACTTCCTCTAACACGTTGCTTTGTCAGAATCCGTGTTTTGTGGATCCTTGTTACCGAAAAATCTAGTGACGGCGAAACCTCTGTCTGCACATGGTCAATCGTTAGCGTCTAAACTTAGAGACTACTTTCTCCAAAACTGATATTCTTTGTAAATGAACTCGCGGCCCCTCAAGTGAGAAACAGACACTGCGATTTTGGGGTTTACATTATAACAAGCCTCAAACACTTCAATTTTTTTAAAAATTGATCTCCAACCTTTTTGTTTCAACGTTGTTCTAGGATATTGGAAAGGTCGCTTAAAAGAATGGTTCAGATATCATTTTCGTTAAAATCCCTGATTTTTTGAAAGATGCAAAAGTTCAAAAAATTATTCGGCGTCTTTTTTCAACCTACAACTACAATTTTTGAAGATACTGATTTTTTCTTTCATAAAATAATTGTTCTTCAAATACAGTTCTTGAAATAACGTCGTGTACCCTTTTTGAATATAAGACTAGTCTTTGCAAAATTTTCCGTGAAATTTAGGCCATTTTCAACTTTTTTTTTGCTAAAAATGTCTCCAAATTTTATTTCTTTCAATTTTCTCCAAAGAACATAAACCATTGGTACTAGTCCAGTTTCTGGCGAACTATCTGTAAATTCGAAAATTGCAAAAAGTTAACATTGCAAAACTACAAATTTAAATACATTTTTGTGTAAAATAGAACGTTCAAAAAAAACTTTGACTAAGGTCAAGCATAAATGTTCGAAAATAACTAGTATTTTTCGCGTAATATTTCCATGAAGATGAGGCAAATTGTAAAAACACATTTTCTCAAGAAATACACTACAAATTTTGTCTTGAAGTTTTTCTTCGGGTAGAAGTATGCTTAAAAGAACGGCGGGTGTCGTATTTTCGTTGATCTAATTTTCGAAAATTGCAAAAGTTAGAAATAATGCGAAAAACATGTGCTGTTGGAGTACCACTATTTTGTTGTAAAGGGACGACTGTTGAACTAATTTTTTTTATGGAACACTTGTTCTTTTTTTACGCGAAGTAGGCTTGTAAGCGAGTTCGTTACGTGTTGTAAACAAGTTATGGGTTCTTGACACTGAATAACTGATTGATAGCAAGACAACCAATCAGTCAATAAATTTTTAACGTCTGTCGGTCTGTCATAAAGTTAAATCATCAAACGTCTGTACGTCTGCCAATGCTAGCTCCTTAACCATTCAATTATTTTCTAAATTGATATTCCCCGATTGATTAGAACAGAATCCGGAGGCCTTACGAGTTTGAAACGGATATTTTGATTTTTCTGGGTAATTCCCAAGAAGCCTTGGTATTTCCCAACCTTTCTCAAAAATGGCTCCAATTTGTTTGGCCAGCTCAGCCGCTATGTTCGGTTGTAAAAACGCCAGAATTTGTGGAGCTCAACCTTTTGCATGCAAATCAATATTGAGAAAGAGTTTGACGCTGCATCTGATAAACGACATCCGGGATTTCAATTTCTTTTTTTCGTCAAATGAGGACTGTATCTTAATAATACTGCTGAAAAGGGGGTACGAAGTTCATTGGGTCTGCAGCGCCTGTCTCTCAAAATATGGGAAATGGGTGTCGCGTGATACGAGAAAATCGCTGTTGATGCTTACAAAAATAATGTCGAAGCATAAGCAACTCTGTTGCTTACAATTTGTGAGCGGAGGCTTCAACGGAAGTGATAGAAATCGTACTACATCAGCATAATTTTAATGCAACTCACAAGGTTTAATGATTTGTTGAAGTTAACAAAATACAAGCGGAGCATTAAAAAATATCAGTGAGTCACAGCAGGATTTCAGTAATATACACTATCAATAAACTTGGGAAACTACTGAACGCGGAAAACCTGAATCACAATTACATTGGAATAACCAAACGTGAATTATCTTAGCCTAAATCACATACTTCCAATTTTGTACTGCTTATTAGACCAATGGAGGTTCTGCGACGATCAGTTACTGCTAACTACTCTAGTTCGAGAAGGTTTAACAAATCTTGATGTTAGTTGCAGATGGTATGCGCACCGTATCCGACCTCAGCCAATGAGCTTCAGGCACCAGTTTTCGCCACAATATTAGCGTGAATTTTAAATGCAGCCAGATAACAAAAGTATCATCTCATTACAAGTCATTGAAACAGATATATGAAGCATTCATTGCAATTTGCAATTTCATTCAATCATTGCAATTTTTATTTCATTATTATTTCATCGTGTTACTTTTTTGTTAAAAATTGTCACTTTATGCCATTTTCGAAATGTTTCTCTTTTTGCTCTCCATGCCAACATAGCGGCCAGAGTCTTTTCAGGCTTTTCAAACGAATTGCCCGTGTTGTGGTCACGAGTTTCGTGACGCGAACTGCTGCTACCGCAGGACAAGTATACTTCGGTTTTCTTTCTTGGCGCGTGGGGGTGTGTCATCAAAATAGAATATCTCACGGTATTTCGCGCCGTTCTTCGTTGTACCGGTAGGATTCTGATGATAGCGACTGTATCGCGCAGTGCGGGCGATCACGCGACTCCTAGCTGCACAACCGAGAACGACGCGAAATACCGTGAGATATTCCATTTTGATGACACACCACCACGCGCCAAGAAAGAAAACCGAAGTATAAAAGTGGGTGCGCCGGAGTATCTTTCCCGGTGCGTGTTGACGTTTGCGTGTTGACGTTTGCGTGTTGACGTTTGCGCGTTGACGTTTGCGCTGTTGACGTTTGCGCGTTGACGTTTGCGCGTTGACGTTTGCGCGTTGACGTTTGCGCGTTGACGTTTGCGCGTTGACGTTTGCGCGTTGACGTTTGCGCGTTGACGTTTGCGCGTTGACGTTTGCGCGTTGACGTTTGCGCGTTGACGTTTGCGCGTTGACGTTTGCGCGTTGACGTTTGCGCGTTGACGTTTGCCTGTTGACGTTTGTGTGCCTCGCGTGCGCAGAGACGCGCGAGGACGGCAGCGTGGTGCCCCCGCGCTGCGAGGTGCACGAGCTGCGCATCACGCCGTGCGCCGAGGCGGCCGAGAACAAGCCGTGCAAGGTGAAGCGCGGCCGCGCCGCCTCCATTCGAGTTCGACTTCACGGCCGCCGCCACCCTGCAGAACGCCACCAGCCGCGCGTACTGGGCCAACGACATGACGGACCTGCCGCTCGTCGGCATGGACATCAACTCGTGCTCGTACACCGCCTGCCCCATCCAGGCCAACACACGGCAGGCCTTCGCGCAGAGCCTGCCGCTCAGCAAGAAGTTCCCGGTGGTAAGGGAGCTGCCGCGCGCGCGGCGACGGGCACATGGGGAGGGAAGGAAGGGACGGACGAGAGGACGGGCAAGGTGATGGACGGACGGACGGACGGGTAGGGTTAGGGATGGACGGACTGGGTGAGCGAGTGTAGATGGGACGAACGGGCAGGGTCGATGAGTGAGTGTGGGACGGACGGGCAGGATGGTTGGGTGTGCGAGTGTCGGACGGACGGACGGGCAGGTAGGTAGAATGTTTAGGTTTGCTAGTATGAGACGGACGGACAAGCAGGGTGGGTGGGCAATTGTGGGACGGACAGATGGGGTGAGGGTGAAGGAGGGAGGGACGGACGGGGTGAGGACGGAAAACACTTACATATTGAACATATTGAAGAATAGATGCTTTAAAGAAGGATGTTTTGCTTCAATAATGATGTGAGAAACGTTCCACTTTAAAAATTTTAGAAAATTCAGAGGTGTTAATATGACTGACACTTTGATCACTCTTCTAAGCGTTTTTTTGATTTCTTCAAAACGAAGTTTAAAACAAAAATCTAGAACATTCTTCTTTAGAACTTTTGTAAAATGTAGTAGATGCTCCATCGAAGGAAACACTGTAAATACTTTAAACTAATATATAATTTTAGTTGAGACGAATGAATTAAAGAATTTAAATTTTTGAAAAATGTGTATGTATGGTTTGTGAACTAGGGTAGTCTGCTTCATTAAAGTATTGCATCTCTCATTTATTCATTACAAATTCTCTGCTTCCCATTATCAGAAGATGAATTATTGTGTTACCACTGGCAAAAATCAACCACCAAATTAAACAATAATTTGCTAAAAGTGAAGATATTAAATATAAGAATTGGTATAATTCGTTAAGATTATTGTAATTTGCACAAATGACAGAAACGGTGACTTCTCTAATGCCACTTGTTTGGAAACTTGTTTTTACACAAAAATGTTGGTTTCTTTTTTTCTCAAAATTAAGGTTTGAAGTTTGAATTGAGTGAAAATTTAGGTTCATTGATTTCTTTCAAAAAGTGAGTTTAGTATTTTTCATTTCTGTAATAATTTCTTTTCTCAAATAATTAATTTGTTGTAAGCTCATTAAAATTACACATGGCTGAAGTAAAATACTCTGCAAATGAAAAACTTTCAAACAATAATTTCCTGCATTTGGTTTTGAAAAAGTGGTTTCAAAGTTTCCTTGAAAGTGCAAAATTTCTCAAAATAATTTTGCAACTACAAAAAAAATTTGAGAAATGTGGATTGATATATTAAACTACAAATTAATTACTGATAATGCCGGGAAATATTTGCAATTCATTGAACAGCGTTAACTTTTCTTTTTCCAGAGGACATACGATGTGAAATGGAGACTTACAAATGAAGAGGAAGGAGTGAATTGCTGTTTCATTTTCAAGATCAAGCTGGTGAAGTAAAGCCATTCTCCTTGGCAAAAAAACAACAACAAAAAACATTTTGTAAATGAAGACAAGATTTGGAAACAAAAAAAATTGTGTCACCTCACTTTATTTAAAAAATGATTATGTCAGCAACTCCTGTTACGTGACAAGTTAACAAATGATGCATTTTTTTTCTTGAGTTTATTAAAGGTTAAAGCATTTTTACAATTATTTTATAGTACAAGTTTCTAATGGAAATAAGAACAAGGGAATCAAAAACTGCAAATGCAACTATTATGTTCTATGTTGAAATTAAAGAAAAAATTGCAATAGAAAATTACTATCTTCTGTTATCACCTTCTTCTTCCAAGGTCACTCTACCTCAGGGCCGCTCAAGCAGAGCAAATCGGCAGCGCGGAGCCGTAGTTTCTGCCGAGAGCGGGACACCGGAGCGCGAGCGTTGCGCGCCTTGCGATAACCACTGTCACAGTGTCCCGGTAACTCCAGTCGCGGAAACATGGAAGTCGACGCGAGCACTTCACAGACCAGAGCATCTACACCGACAATTTTCAATGCAGTATGGGAAGAAAAGTATCTTTTCGCCGACTACGGCTGCTATGCCAAATGTTTAGTTTACATAAAGGGTTCAATCACATGAAGTTTAATTTGCAAAGACATTATACATTTAATCATGCTGATGAAAATGATAAGTACGCTGAAGAAGAACAAAAGGAAGTTTTCAATGTTCTGAAAAACAATGCCTCACTAGAAGTAAGTTTTGGATATATTTTGATGTTCTTGTGTAGTTTTGACAGTAAAATAACACAATACAAAAGAGTTTAATTTTATTGCATACCGATACTACAACGTGAGCGTTTAGGAAAAGAACTTCCCAAAAAACCGTTTTCCAAAACCGCATCGTAATGCTGCTCGATTAACTACGTTTGGATCAGCATACAACTGTGAGCAATTTTTTGCTTCTTTGAAAATTTGTAAATCTCGAATGAGAAGTACAATTACAGATCACAATCTGAAATGCATGTTACGGCTCAATAGCACCGTGTCATCTCTTCCAAATATAGAAAGTATATTGCGAGAAAAAAACACTTAAAAGGTTTAATAAGAATATTTGATTTTGCAATCAACTTCATTTTTTAATTTTAATTTCCTTTACTTTTAGTATTTTTATTACTAGTTTATTTAATCACATTTTTGTGCAACCTTCATAATACTTTTCATATTCAGCAGCATGATAAACTGTATAATGCCACCGCTATTAAATTTATGTTATTGAGCACTTTTTTTGCAACTAAACAATTGTCATTGTCGGCGCAATCTGCAAAAAGATACCTTTCTTTCCATGCTGCATTGCAAATTATCGTTTTTTTAATTTCCAAATTACACTAATACGTTTATATCTAGTAACTGTTCCAATTAATGTTACAAAAGTATCTTACTGTTTTTTCTGTCGTAATATCCTTTCCCAGAGCTGTGAGAGTTTTTCATTCCGAACAACGGAAAATACCCCGTAGAAATACGACGACCCACTGCCACATGCCGCCGATCGATATTTGATGACGTCATTTGCTCTTTCTGTGGCGAAAGAGAAGAGAGCAACCGGCCGGTCCTCCTCGGAGCAAATGGTTGAGCGGCCCTGCTCTACCTGAATAAAATGCTGGATTAAACAGCTTATTCTATGAACATAGGAGATGATCTTTCTAGCCAAAAGGTTGTATTTTTAATACAAGACTGTGCATTATTTCAGGTTTCCATCACTGGTATCACTGGCAACTTGTATCTTTCCTACTTATCCGGAAAGGTAACTTTGTGATATTGTCAAAAACTTAACAAATTCATTTTTATTTTCCAAGCTGCAATTTAAGATGAACTTCGTGGTATTATGAAAATAATTTTCTTATTAAATTGTATGTTCAATTCTATTATAGTTTTGTGCAAGGTAAGCAGTATTTATTAGTAAATACAAACAAAAACGTGATTTGGCCTTTTAACAAAGTAAGAATTCCAATTCAGCACTAGAAATAGTCATTCTCTGTACAGTCTTCTCATAGGTTCCTTTCAACCATAGGAGCAGCAAATTAGCCAAGCCGTCCCTCATCTAACTATGGAATAGGTGTGTAAATCATCAAGGTTGTTATAACGGAACTGCTTTGGTGTAATTTTAACATATTACACTTGTAAAATTTAGAAAACAATATTGTCAATTACAAAAAAAATTTTGACATTTGGAAATAGTTGTTTTTTCAAGGTCTTTTTAAGCCTACCCGTGTCTGGCATCGGTGACCGAATTGCTTAACTAAGCCCTATGAAGACACAGAGGTAAAACCTCTCGAGCACACAGGCAGTTCCTGGATGGGTGGCTGACTGATAGCGTTGAGTCCCTGACTGAAGAGATAAAAGGCAATGCCTGTGTACAACTGATGATGACTGAGTAGGTTAGCAGAGGATTATTCCAATTTCAATACTACCATGTAGTTACAGAATGTTACAAAAAAATGTAACAAAACCTAAAAGAAAAGAAACCCCTGTGATAGCAGTCTTATGAATAGGGAGGTCTATTAAGAACTGAAAAATATTGACTAGACATTTAGTAATTATTAATTTAATAATTTAGCATGAAGGGTTTCTTTTGTAGCTCCTATACAGGAAACTGAAAAGTCTCTGAATTCCATTGGTCATGAAATTTTTAAAGAACTTTATAAGTGTATCTTTAGAAATTGGACAAATTTTTGAGACAATTATAAAACTACATTGCAATGCTTACATCACATCAAAAGGTTACTTTTGGCACAATTTTTATTTGTGGAACAAATATTAATTTGGTCATTCTCACAATGCAATCAGAGTTGAAAATTGGTACAAATAACTGGAGTCTTTATTTTATGTAAAACTTTCTGTACATAGTAATATTTAAAAATGATGTCTTTCCTTCAAAAAATTTTTTGGAGGGAAAATTTAAAAAAAGGAAAGCCTGGAAAAGATAAGAAAATTTGTTCTAAGTAAAACTGCCACCCAGGTCACTGACAAATAATCGAAATGACATATTTCAATGCTAAATTTCCAGATGCAAAATCGGAGATAGAGGGCAAATAATTCTTACTACATAAACTTCTGTAAATGATTAAATGAGATGCTTAGATGTTTTAAGATTGGGACTCCAATTGATAATTTTTTTTGATTCAATTTTTACACAAGGAAATTACTCTTAATTAAATTTAAATTGGAGTAACTTAATTAATTTTAATCTAACCTATTTAAAAAGTTAATATCACATCAAATATGAAAATGTCTATTTCTAGATCCATTACTTCTTAATTCTGTTTCTAACTTAAAATTTGCAATTTAATATTAATGGAAATAATGAAAATAATATAAAATGAACTGTTAATTCATATTCACTACTTTTATTAGAATTCTGCAATTACTGGGCCAGATGATGTAGTTAGTTTTTCATTTCTTCCCTGATCTTTTGTAAATAATTTTAAACCTATTTTTATCAGAGCTAGTGGAGTTACTGCTGGAATGTTGTTGTTTTTAATTTTATTTACTTCTCCATTTTGTTGAAGTCCAAATAAAAGAAATTAGGTTATTCCAGTAAAAGAAGTCAAGGTGTGTGCTGGAGAAGAAGAAGAAGAAAAAGACTTGATAAGTCCTACATCTTATCAATTTTGCTGTTCTAAATTCTGTTATTCCTATGCATATCTCTTAAAGAAGAGCAACATTAGGCTCTAGATATGTTCTGAAAAATTTCATATCAGACATTCATGAAATAGACAAAAATCATATGGATTTAATTCACTAAAATTCAAAGTTATCCATAATTTATCTTTCAGTATCCAAATGAATTTGATAATAAAGACCATGTTGTAAAGATATTAATTAATGCAGATTAATTCAACGTTGTCATTGACCCAAGTGGAGCTTCTGTTATCCGTTTTTATGCCATTTCAGAAAATGATATTAGGAAATGCAAATACTGGATATTATCAACAAATATTCAAATTATGATTAATCAAATGCATATAAAATATTGTCTTTTGGCAGAATATATTCTCCGAAATAACATGAGAACATTTTATTGACGCATCATAATGAATAAGGAACTTTTTGATACACCAAATGCCTGATAATGCAGACAGTATTCTGGAACTGTGAATGTTACAGCAGGAATACCAATTGCTTTAGCCAGAGAGTAAAGGCTTTGGCATGGTCTGATTCTTCTTTGTAACACTAAGCTAATGACTTCAGGCCGTATGAAAGTTTAATGACAATGGATTTCATCATTGTTGTTTGCTAGTGAGGATTCGCTTATCATTTTGCAAGAAGATATACATGACTTGTGACTTGTTACATTTCACATCTCATTTTCAGAGGTCCCAAGGCAATTTTGAATTATCTTGTATACAGAACACAAAACATAAATGGGACAATTACCATTCACTGAGAGCTTTGACTGAATTTCTTCATCTAGCAGCAAGGATAAGGCTTCAACCTGTTCCAGTGTCCACTTCTAAGGCCTGTCTATCCTTTGTGGGATAGATCGAAGACCTAATACGTACTAGCAATATCTCATTTGGCATTCTTTCCAAACCTGTGCACCATTTCTTCTTATTAATAATTATTTTATCTAACATGGGCAAAACATTCATCTTTTCTTAAACTGGTATTCTCCATTTTATCTATACTTTGATTTATTTGCGCTTGACATTTAATCAGCTGTTATAGTGTCTACATATCAGGTGCTTGAATGTCACTGCAGTGACGTCACTATGAAGACATTCAAGCTCCTGATTGGATCATGCCATAAATTCGCCATAACAGCAGATGCCGAGTACCATTTTAAATAAATCGAAGTATAGGAGGGTGAATCTTAGAGTTCCTCATAAAAATTTCATTTCTGGTGCCTGAATTCTACTTTTCTCTCTTTCCAAGATTACTTTTGATTCATTTCCACATTTAAGTACAGGAATGGTAATAGTATTAAAGAACTTAATAAGTGTATCTTTACATGTTCAATGTTTTCACATACACTTCTAAACTTTATTATCATCTACATCCATATCTTTTTCATATGTACAAATGTAACAAATGTTATTTTCCCTGGATGAATTTCTTTATCTCCCTGTACCATCCATGAACAAGTCATCCATATAAATATAAAAATTGTTGACAAGAGGCTGCAACCATATCTCATGCCTTTATTAACTTACTGTTTATATCTAAACACACAGTGGATCCAGTGTATAGGCATTTAATAGCTTTAATAGCGCCTAATAGGTACTTAACGTGAAGCCACTCGGACATTTTCAAAATTTTCTCAAAACGGCTCCAAATTTTTTCTTTAATATCTTGTAAGAATAGAGTAAAATACATTTAAAAGCTGACAGGTCGGATTTTCACGAATAACTCTGAATTTTTGAAAATTATGAAAGTTTGAATTTTTTTCGGCATCTTTCTCCCACTACAAAATTAAAGATAGAGATTTTTCGTTCAAATAAGATGTGCTCTCCAGAGTGAGTTCTTTGTTTATAAGGTCATGTACATTGTTCTGAAAATGTTAGTAGTTTTCGCGCAATATTGCGTGCAATATGTAAATTTTTTAAAAAATTACAAAAACAAGATTTTCTCAAAAACGGCTCCAATTTTTTTTAAACTTTTGATAGGTATAGTGCCTAATGTATTTTATGAGAAAACAAAAACGCCACATTGCTCTATTCTTTTGTTTTTTTTCAAAAATTGGAAAAATGTAATTTTTTTCACTTGTCTCTCATATCGTTAATATTTACCTAAACTGCGAATGTTTCACATTATTATATTACGAGTAGATGTGCTTTAAATAATGTCTAGTAAAGTTTCTCGAAAACACAATCGTTTTCTGTGCAAAGTAGCTCAAAATTGCGCATTTTCAGAAACGCTCAAACGCCATTTTCTCATATACGGCTACAAATGTTTTCTTGAAACTTTTGTAACGGATAGTGCTAATTACACTAATGACGTTAAGTTTATTTTGAGTTATTTTTTTGTTTTTTCAAAAATTATATAAATGTATTTTTTTTAAAAGATCTCTCACATCTTTAATATGCACATTATCAGTCATTTGTAAACATTATTATATTTGTAAGTATATGTGCTTCAAATAAAGTATTTTGAAGCTCAAAAAATATCTGGAAAATGAGGTTCAAATTTCGCATTTTTAGTGGCGCTAAAACAATTTTCTTTAAAACGGCACATAATTTTTAAAAGGAAATTGCCATTTAGGACTAGGGTTTTGTGTTCTTTAATATTCTAAAATTAATATTTCCGTTCCACCAATAGGAAACCAAAAAAAAAATAAGAAAATAAGAAAAAAAATGTGCTTTTGGCGGTGATAGATGGCAGCTGGCAAGAAAGAGTATATGGCAATTCCGAATAGCTAGCGAAGACCCAAGGAAATAGAAAACTAATGCGGGAAAGTCTGTACCATTCTGTAACACCACTAGTTACTTTCCCGTATACGTACGTATTACGGAGTAATGTACGTAATATAGGGAAAGTTATGTAATGCTGCGGAAAATCGATTTTGAGATTTTAAGGGAAATACACGTTTTGGAGTTCCTTGATACCGAAAACGTTGTTTTTTTTCAAAACGTCCGTCCGTCTGTGATCAACACTAGCGCTTAAACCATACGTGCGATTTCTTCCTAAATGAATATTCCCCGGTCAATCTGCTTCCACTAGAGGCGTCGCGATTTTAAAAACTTTCTTCAATATTTGAGGGTATTTTACATAAAGCCCTCCGGACATTTTCAAAATTTTCCCAAAAACGGCTCCAACATTTTTCTAAAAATTTCAAATAATATAGTAAAATACACCTTTTAAAGTGGCATAGGTCCGATTTTCACGGTTAACTCTGAATTTTCGAAAATTGCAAAAGTTTGGATTTTTTTCGGCGTCTTCCTACAACTAAAATATTGAGGATAGACATTCTTCCTTCAAATAAAATTGTTCTGCACAGTGCGTTCTTTTATTAAGGTCATGTACTTTTTTCTTTTTTTTGGAAATTTTAGTAGTTTTCGCCCAATATTGCGCAAAATATTTGCAATTTTAAAAACTTATAAAAACCATTTTCTCGAAAACGGCTCCAAATTTTTTCTTTAAACTTTTCGTGGAGATAGTGCTGAATATACTCTACGAGATCACATAAATGTCATATTGCTCCATTCTTTTCTTTTTGAAAAAAATACAAATATGTAATTTTTTTACTTGTCTCGCGTCGGTAATATTTACATTAGCGGCAATTTGTTCACATTATTATATTAATGAGTGCATATTCTCTAAATAATATCATATAAATTTTCTCGAAAACTCAACCGTTTCCTGTTAATACTAGCTCAAAATTCCGCATTTTCAGAAACGCTCAAACGCCATTTTCTCATAAATGGCTCCAATTATTTTTCAAACTTTTGGAAAGAGTAGTGCTAATTGCACTCTTTAATATGACATAATGTTCATTTTGGAGCATTTTTGTATTTTCGAAAATTACACAAATGAATTTTTTCTTTCAAATCTCTCACACCCTTTATACACACATTTCCAGGTATTTATAAACACTATTGTATTTGTGAGTTAATGTGCATAAAATTATATAATATGAAGTGTTTCGAAATCAAAAAAGATTGGTGTGAAAATGAGCTTCAATTTTTGCATTTATAGTAGCCCGTATAAGCTATTTTCTTAGAAATGGCTCCAATTTTTCAAAGAAAACTGCCATTTAGAACGAGGTTTTACTGTTCTTTAATATCCTTAAAATAATATTTCTGTTACTATTAAGAAACCAAAAATCTAATAAAATGTGAAAAAATGTATTTTGGGTGGCTGTAGATGGCAGCTGACATGAGTATTTGGCAATTCCAAATAGCTAGCCCAAACCCAAGGAAATAGAAAACTAATATGGGAAAGTGTGTGCCATTCTGTAGCACCACTAGTTCAATTATTCTTTTTGTTGTGAATAGGGATTTGTACATGCTTGCCTGTTTCTAAAACCAACTTGCTCTTCAGAAATAAATGAATCTTGTATTTTACTGAATTTGTGACAACAACAGTTAAATTACGTCAATAAATTGCAATTTAAATTCTTACTAATGTAAAATTATGATATAAATTTTGCTTCATAGAAGCAATAAATTATATTTGTGAAGCTTATTTCTGTGAAGCAATTAAACTGTTCCACAATTCTTTCAAATTAGTCTCCAACCATCTCTTGATGATAAGAGGACTGCATTATAATATTGGTAGTAGTCAAATGTAGTATCAAAAACCAGTGTTAATATTTGACCTGCTCCCCAGCTTTCAAATAAGTCAACCACCACCAGGTAATCGGGATTTTCTCAATCAAATGCAAGGTAAGTAATCTGATATTCACATGAACTTTTAATTACATTTTGTACTCAATTTGTTAAATGTTATTTAACCCAGCAGTAGTCATATCATTAAATATTTGTTATGAAAAAATATTCTAGAACAAAAGCACTTACCATGGTGTATATTTGAAAATAAAACCTCTCTTTGTGCTGTCGTGCTGAGAACTACTGTGAACAGCGTGGCAGGAAATGATAACAAAGGTTGTGCACAGTGACTCGGTGGCCCACACATAGCACACATTCGCCTTTGTGATGAAATCTCCAGGATAGAACAGGAAGGAGTTGAAAGAGAAGAGTTGAGATATGTGCACAAAGCTTTCCTCGAAAGGTATTACGAAGCTTGCAAGATTATAAATAAAACTAAAAGTACAGTGAGCTCTGAAACAATGCTGGGGTAACCTAGGCACCCCATGTGCCTACTGTCCGGTTAAAAAATGTTAAAATTTTTCTGACGTTGAATACAATGAATGGAGTAAGAGAATAACCTAATTAATAACATTATTTTTTTCTGATTTTGATATCTGTTGACAGCTTAAAAAACACTAATAAAAACTGTTCTATATGACAATAGTTAATAGCCCAAGTTTCATAAAATATACAATGTTCCTTTTATTCATTGTTGAAAATTTTTTTCCATCTTTTCCCATGTAAAGAGGTTCATGAATACGTTAAGAGTTTTTTTCAAGAATGAGAAATAATTAACAATTCAATTTCTTTTTCAGAAATGTGGAAGGCTGAATGTAGTTTGTCAATAGCCCTCTGACATGTGTTCCACCTTATACACTGTTGTATAACAATAAATAAAACATTTCTTGTTTCATTACTACATTATTCCCATAATAAATAAAGCTTTGTTTCCTTTGTGGAAAGAATTTACAAATGACACATAATTGAAACATTAGAAAAATATACACCAGAATGTGAAAACTCCTATTTCTTTATATGAGGTAGACATTCAGGTTCAGGTGGACATTCCCTAAACAAGAAATTGGTCATTTAGGCCTCATTATATTGAAATATTCAATGATGTGTTTGAGGTTAAATGTTTAACAGTCAACATTTAATTGTTGTCGTATTTGAACTGTGTGATTACTTTGTTCTTGTCCTGTTACTTTGTGCAGTACAGGAAAGAGGTGGGCGTGTAATGGAGGTAATAGAGGCTCTTCATGATGTGATAGTTTGTGATAGAATATTGGATGTTCACAAACACCTAAAAATTTACAGCTCACTTGTAACTAATTTCATATTGATCTCAGGTCATCTCAACATTTCTTATGTTCCTCTTTGACATTAGATACGAAATATTAAGGCTTCACCATACAACCTTCACATTTATGATACCAAAATTGTCTTCAATTTATGAATGCCATGGATGAAAAACTGGACTTCAGTAAATTAGTAATCATTCCTATTGCTAACATTCAACCATGTCCTACTTCTAGCATCAACATATACTGAACTCGCCTATTTGATTTGAGTGAATAGAGCAAATTGATTAATAATTATATTGATACAAGAGGGGAGCGCAGGCACAAGAGTTAAAAGTCCAAAATTAGATAAATACTGTATTTATGCAAATCTAATGTGCACCCCACATTTGAAACTTAAGAAAGAATTTAAAAAGTTTTATATTGAATTTATCATATACATAATTAGCTTTCTAACTGCTTTACTGTTAACTGCTTCACACTAATGAATCATCATATAACACACTTTTCTACTAGCCTTC
This sequence comes from Acheta domesticus, assembly GCA_031308135.1. Lineage (NCBI taxonomy): Eukaryota > Metazoa > Arthropoda > Insecta > Orthoptera > Gryllidae > Acheta > Acheta domesticus. The sequence goes on along the minus strand of JAHLJT010005437.1, from coordinate 23,458,923 downwards.
CATATCATAACTACGACCCTGCAATAATGCTAATGCTAAATGAAAGGACGTTGAATCGGAAAACTCCAAAAATCCATTGTGACATAATAAACGGAAAAAAATTGAATGAAGTTATGTGCATTCTATGGAATGCATTTGAATTTGAATCTAATGTGCACCCACAGAGCACCCATGGATGTTTGTCAATGTGTGCACCATGATTTTGAGTATTGCATTTGGTCAAAATAGGTGCACATTAAGATTCACATAAATACGGTACATACCTGGAGTAAAAAAATCAGGAGAATAATGTGGTTAGAACAACATAATCATCAGATTAAAGGAGAATGTAAAATTTATCATTGACTTGTTAGTTTTACTACAAAATGTATCTTGTAATTTCATGCCCTCAATTTGCAAATGTCAGGTACCTTAGCCTATTTCATAAGACCTGTCGAAGGAACAGATTTTTATTAAATAAAATAAATTCTATCTTCAATATTATGGTTGTAGGAAAACATTCAACAAGCAAACAAAACAAAACAAAAACACTTTTGCCATTTTTGAAAAATCTGGGATTTCATTGAAAATGAGATTTGCATCATTCTCTGAAGTATCCTATACACAAACCGACAAAAAGTAATTACATGTAATTAAACTTAAACAAACCTTGAATATGCATGCACTGCAGTACACCTCAAATATAATAATGTACAAAATATGTAAATAATCATCTAGGATCTCCGTTTCAAGAAAAAGAACTTCATACTCTTCTGACCAGGAGTAAAAATATGCAATTATATAGAAAATACACGCCCTAATAATGATTAGATTAAGGTTAAAGAATGTAACATTGAAGACAATAATAAAATGAAACAGAGAAATAGGAATTTGTATCACTCAAGGAAAGAAAAGAGGAGTTTAAGAAGAGTACCTACCTATCATGCAAAGTGAAATTTATCATCTACATCATCTTACATTTAAAATTTATACAATAAAATTATAATACAATTATCATACATTTAAAATTTATCATCTTACATTTATTGTCTACCCCATGAACATATATTTTGCCTTGTACCATACTAAGATTACGTACTTCCCTTCAATGTAAATAATCACAGAATAATGAATTTGCTAAATGTATGTTTTATATGAGATTCAAAATCTGTATATGTTGATGAACTTCTGTATGGCTGATACAGTCTGTTTTAGTACACCGAAAGAGACTCTTTCCCATTTCTCATTAACAGATCAAATTTACAAAAAGAAAAGCTTAGTAATAGTAAAAGAGAAGTGCTTCAGTAGTAGGGCCTATCCAGCTCCAAAAGCAAACTCAAACTTTTCCTTCTTTAAAAATTGTTTTACAATCTATAAGTATAAAAGTAAGTGCAATTCATTTGTGGAACTGGAAAAGGTCATAGCATGGAAGAATTGACCAGAAATTTATTTTCCCTTGTACGTCGGAAAATATTACAGAGATTTTTATATATTTTTGTTCTTTTATTAATGTAGTTATAGTTTGTTATACTATATTGTAGGTACCACTATTTTCTAATTAGACTCAATGAACACAATTGAAATTTTATAGGCCTATTTGACTCAATAAATATTGACATAATTATTAATCTGCAAGATCAATAAAAATGTGTTAGACCTCCAATTGTAAATTACTTTATTTCAAAATCACATTTAGTAGGAGATATCTCAGAAGCAGAGAGTAATATTGGCAAGCGCAGAAGTGTCCACTTTATAACCTTCAGTTTGTTTAACTTTAGTTTGGAGATATTTCATGTAATTTATTGATCATTTAACACAAAAATTGTTTTGATCCTGAAACCAAATTCCATGCCTAATAGAAATCATTAGGTCTACCTTTCAGTAATTTCATTTCCTGAGAAATGTTTTTATCATTAATATTGTTTATTGTTTATAATACTTGGATTACATGTTTCAAACAATGTCATTGTTCTTAGATAAAAACAATTAGCACTAACCGTAATAATAATTAATTAAATCATAATAATAAACTTAAGTTACTACAACTTAAGTTTAAGTTGCTTGTCCTAAAGAAATAAATAACTTATCGTATAGTGAGAAATATATAATTATTGTAGCATTGCTCTCTTTGCTTATGATAATTCCTTTAGTTTATAAGGGCAAGTTTCAATTAAGTAATTTTTTAGTGCTTTTTTTAATTTAGTTTTGCTTAACTCCTTAATGTGGTTAGGGAGTGTATTGAAGAGTAACGCAGCATTCCTATAAGGAACCTTCTTTGAGGAGGATTTTGCAGAGTACATCCTGTGATAGTTTCCCTTTCCTCTAGTGTTATATTGATATACACATTTATTTTGAGTAACGTGACAGTTATTGTTTTTCATGAGCAGAATTATCCTAAATGCATAAATTGCAACAACAGTCATTATTTTGTATTCTTTGTAAAAATGTTTACAAGATTGGTTAGGATGCAGCTGGAAAATGCATCTCAGAGCTCTTTCCTGTATTATCATAACCCTGTCCATGTTCCTTACACTTGTTGCTCCTCATATTTCTATGCCATATTGAAGGTGAGGGTATATAATGCCGTAATATGTAGTAATAAGCATTTTCACTGTCATATATTTTGAGAGATTTCTCAGTAAGTAAATGTTAGAATTAATTTTTTTGCATATGGCATTAATGTGTTTGTTATATGTTAGATTTTGGTCAATGTGGATTCCAAGAAATTTATGGTTTTGCTTTTGGTGTACATTTTGATTGTTTATATCAATATTTATTTTGTCATTTAGGTTTTGTTTGTGATGACTAAATTGCATCATATATGTTTTGTTTATGTTTAGGTTCAGATTATTATGTCATAGATAACTGGATATTTAATACATTGTATCAGACATATTTTCTTTTAATGCTATTATGATTTTATTACTACAGATCAACGTTGTGTCACCTGCGTATGAGATCAGTTTATTTTTTGATGTTGGAATGTTGTTCACTTATATTATAAATAGTAGTGGTCCCAATACTGATTCTTGTGGGATTCCTGCTGTAACTAGAGCAAAATTAGATTTAACTTTATTTATGAATTTTTTGTTTCCCGGTAACTTACATTTGACCCTTTGTATATGTTTTGATAAGTATGACTTTAATAATTTATGAATATTACCTCTTATTCCATAGTGATCTAGTTTTTCAAGAAGTAGTTTATGTGAGACACTGTCAAACACCTTTGATAAGTCCATAAATATACCTGTGGTATAAAAGTTATTTTCTAGATTATTTATTATATCATGAATAAAATCAGCAACTACAGTAATAGTGGATTTATCCTTCCCAAATCCATGTTGTTCATTACTTAACAGGTTGTTCTTTTTCAAAAAATTGTAGATTCTGACTGCAATTACTTTCTCTAATAGTTTTGCAAAACATGACGTAATAGTTATTGGTCTATATTTACGACTTCAGTAGGATTATCTTTTTTAAATATAGGTCATACAATACTAATTTTCAATGAATCTGGAAAAACACATTCATCTAGTGAGTTGTTAATTAGGTTGTTAATTAGGTGAACTAATATATTTATTAAAGAATTCTTGCATTTCGTTCATTATTTCTGGTGTAATCTCATCCAATTCACTTGTTTTACTACTATTTATATTTTCAATCAGTTTTTTTTATTTCTGAGGCATCTGTTCTGAACAGGTACATTGAATGTTCAATTCTGGTATTTAGACACATTTCGTTACAATGTTTTATTTCAATATTTGTGCTTAGGAAATGTTTATTAAACAGTTCACTAATTAGTATTGGATCACTCACTAATTCGCTTTCATGGTACAGCTTTATATTATTGTGTTTAGTTATTTGTTTGCCTGTATTATTTACAATATTCCATAATACTTTGGATTTATTTTTTGCATTTTAAATTTTGTTAATAATTCTGTTCGCTTTTGCACTTTTTAATTATTTTTGATACAGTTTTCTGTAATCTTTATAGCGTTCTTTAGGTTCATTCATTTGGTGTATTTAAATTGTGAGTATGATTCTTTCATTATTTTTTTTTTAATTTCAATAACTGTATTTGTTAGTTTAAATTTTCCATTTGTTTGATGACTGCTAGTTTTTTTAATTGGACATGTATAATTTAGATGATTTTGTAATATTTTAAGAAATACATTCCATTTGTTGTTCAAGTTTTGTTCTGTGTAAACTTCTTTCCATTCTTCACTTTTGAGTGATTCACAGAGTTTAGAAAGGTTTTTATCTGTATAGTGTCTTATAAATGAGAATTTTATATTTGTTTTGTGAGGTTTGCAGTTATGAACATCAATTATTTGCCCTTTGTGGTCAGCGATATGAAAATCTAGATTATATGTTGTATAGTTTCTTTGTTTTATATTGGTTACCACATGATCAATGGCACATTACATGATCAATATATAGGCCTACACAAGAATATTTGAACTAATTAATTTGTTCCTTAATTGTATATTGATAACATACGGAACGACTAAGTTTTGTTTCGAAAAAAAAAAAGGTTGGACCTACAAAAAAACAGAACCCGTTATCTTACAGACATTTTTATTAAGCTAGGTTAGATATTTACCAAAACCAAGAGTGTGATAAAAAATTATATTATAAGCTCTGTAACAAAGGAAAGCAATGTGACAGGTTTTCTTCTAACAAATATTTTATATCCCTAATTACAACAATATATTAACAATGACAATAACAATAACAAACATAACTAAAATGAAAATATTTTTCTTTAATTTGTTCTTTAGAACTACAAAGTTCGACGCCATTTCAGACAAGCTGCGGTGTCCGAGTGGTTAAGGAGTTGGACTCGAAATCCAATGGGCTTTGCCCGCACAGGTTCGAATCCTGTCCGCAGCGTAAATTTTTTAAAAAAAATTATGGTTGAAAGTTCAATCACAATAATGCAAAAAAATAAGAGAAAATAATTGTAACAATATCTTCGAAGTATTTTCAATGGCTAAATCTATATCAATCATTGGAAGCAGTTTGCCCGCTATTTCAGGTTTGCCTCTTGTTTCACTTGCAATTCTTTGGTTATTTAATTTCTTATATTACGTATTTACATTATTTATTTTTTCTGAAAAATAGTTTTTCTGATATGAGGAGATAATTTTATATAAGTTATTAACAGAAGTGGTAACCTTCGAGTGTAATACGTAACATCGATAACAACGGCTGGGGGTCGGATGGCGGGAAATGGTGTTCTTTCGAGTGCTTGGGGCTCCACAGTTCACGGTTGTCAACTGGTGGGTGTTTGCTGGGTGGATGTGTGCTATTGTCTGGTAATTGTGTCAGGTGTGGTTGTGTGCCACCGTCAGCCTGGGCGGTAGGTTACGAGCGAGAAGTGCATAAAAGTGCATTTTATGGTAATTTTGTTGTGAGCTGCTTTATGTTGGTATGAATTTAATAGAAGCAATAAAATATAATATTAATTTTGATGAAAATACTTGGATGTTGCTGAAAGTAGAAAATAGTGTTAAGTTCACAAAATTTCATCTGAAATACACCGAGCTCATTTCTGTCCTTTTGTAGTAAGAAATAGAAAATGGAAAACATTGACCATGAAAAGGTATTTTTATGTATTTGAGTGTTGGAGTGTTAAAATATTATGTTCTAGTATATCTTTTATATCTCAATAATTCTGTTAAGTAGAAACTTAAAATAACGTGTTACAAAGCTGTCAAGAATGTATGTCAAGAAACTGCAAAAAATATGGGCTTGGGAATGGATAAAGCAGCAACAGATTTAATTTCAGAGCTAATTTGGAAGAAAGCAAAACGAATTGCAGAAGATTTAGAACTATTTGCTAAGTAAGTATTTAAGCAAAGCTAGTTTCAGGTTGCAAAGTTTTTTCAATACTATGAAATGTATTAACATAGTGTGATGTTCATTCATTTGACAGGCATGCTAAACGATCAACAGTAAATGCTGATGATATAAAACTTTTAGTTCGACATAATGAGAAATTGGTAATTATTTATTTTTCTTTATTTCTCTTTTTTGCTAATGTTTGGCTACAAGAAAGACAGTGTTTGGAAAATGTCAATGTTGTAATGTACAATTCTACACTGTATTGATACAAATAAGGCATTTAATTTTTAAATTCACAACTTTGTCCATGCTGATTTGTTGACATCAAATAACAAATTCATTGATATCGTTTCTGTTTTCGACTTTCAAATAATTGAAGTTGACATCATCATTACCTACATTTAAAACTAAAAAAATGTCTGTAAAGATAACACCAACTTCCATTACAGTATTAAATTGTACCATGTTCTCAAATTACTTTTATTAAAATATTTTTAATAAAAAAAAGATAGTATCAAATGTAGATGTTACAAAATCCACTAATAATCAAAACTAATGTGTATTAATGGTAATTTAGAAAGAAGATATTTCCAAATTGGCAGAAGAAATGAAGAAAGCACGGAAAAACAAAAAGAGCAATGTTGCAACTGACAATGATTTTGCAGAGGTTGACTCTGTGTAAAGGAATATTTATTTTCATTGTATTCAGAAAATTGTAAATAACTGCTGTAAATAAGATGTTTCTTACATAAAGTTTTCATGAATTAATATTGTATTAATTAATAGTAATTGAATTAAGTAATTGAATTAATTTTGAAATTTCTGTGATCTTTTTGTCAATTGTCAGATGGCTACATGGATATTGATGTTAACCTGTTAACGCCATGTGTTCCTTTTTGTCAATGCTTGTTTGGGGTCCATTACAATTTGCTTTGTTTGCATTAATTTGCTAATTAAATTCCATCAGTGGAGAGACATCCTAAACAAAATCTACAAGCAAGTTTTGGAATTTCTGAATGCTATATATTGATGTAACTGAGATTGAGACGTTATTGCTTTGCCTCTACAATTACTTTGCGTGCGTGAACGGTCGTGCAAAATTAATTCTGATATTAATGGGCTAAGTTTATTTCAGTTGTATTTTCTCTTTTATCTTATGTCTGTTAAATTAATTTATTGACCCCAATTCTATTCTGTTTATTTTCTAACTATGGAGGTTGCATTTGCCATGAAATGGTTGTCAAAACTTTTATGTTGATAGTTCATATTATTACAAATTATTTAAATTAAAACATCAGATCAGAGTATGACATCAAATTTTGGTTCATTATAGCTTTAAATAGTCACAGTGTGAATATGCTGAGTTCCTTTATAACTTTATCGTATACATTGTGTCGAGAAATAATGTAATCATGTAAACATTAATTTTGAAATTTTGTGTCGTGTTTTGGGAGTCCTCAGTGCTGATAAAGTTCAATTTTATCCCCAAAAGACTTTGCTCTCTTATCAATCTATCTGTGAACGATACTAGTCCCTTAATGGTTTGTAGAAATTTTTCAAAAATATGCTTTTGTATACCAATTTGATACTCTACAAACTTGATAAAAATCTTTTAGTTTTGATCAATGCTTCAAGTAAAACTTACTGTAATTTCAAAATTTTCAGTTTGTTTTTATTAATTTATTAAAATTATTATTTCAATAAAAAAATAAGCAATTGTGTTAATTGAAAAGTTTTCTAAATATTGTGTGTTATTTAGTTTAGTTGTTTTGGTGTTGTTTTGATTTTTCTTGAGTTGTGTGAGTATTGTCACCATTGCAACCAGTTTTGTTGAGTGGTTAATATGAATTTAACATCAATTTCATTGTTTACTATAGAATAGAATGAACAAATGACAGCCGTTAACCATTCATTGTATTAATCCAAATTATCTTACTATATGATTACATCATATTTAATATATAATTAAAATTAATTACTTTATTGCAAAACCTGTAATAGGAGCAAGTGACTACAAATCTGGGGCCCACTTCCTTTCATTTAAAGAGAATGCCATGAACATTTGGTTTAGGTAGCTCAACTGTCTTTCTAAATGAAAACCCTTCATGTTTTCAATGTATATTGATTTTAATAAATTGAACGTAAAATATCGTTAACAACAAAATTTATATCATTGAATTTTCTCAAAGAAAGCTCAGTTGAAAAATTAGAAAACTAGAGTAGAGTTCTAAATGTATGAATCAACAGAAATGATGCTTTCAAAATTTGAAGTTGCATTGGAAATATTATTTTTTTCTTTTTGTTTGAGAAAGAACATGCAAATTTTTCTCTTAAGGGTGATTAATAGAAGTATCATGAATGTGCATTTATGAGTGTTAAGCCAATACTGTAGTAACTCATGGGGCTATTTACTCAGGATATTTCCTTGACATAATAGGACTTCTTATCTCAACATTTGGTTTGGCAAGTTACACCTGACAGTTCTTTCTTCAAGAGGAATCTTCTGAGGGGAACATCTTCAAACATATCATTACTAGTGTGTGTTGATGACAAAAGTTATAAAGATGTATGATGAAATTGAGGCAATTCAATTTCAGAGTTTGGTGATGAATTTTTAAATATTTAATGAATACTATTTAAACCCATTGGAAAGTAAAATCAAGTTTTCTTTCATTTATTAAACTTAGTTATTAGGACAAATAAATATGTTTTTCTGTTCCTATGGAGGGGAGGGAGAAATCAAGCGACCTAATCCTGGGGAAGTATAAAGAATATTTATTTTCTTCTTAAATTGCACTATACATGATTATTTTATTACACTATATCAATATGATGCAAATAGAAGTACAAAATTATGCTCTTATGTGATGAGCTATTTTTTATTTTCACTTGTGAAATATCAAAATGTGGGCTTGGAGAAATAGTACTTTTATTGACAATTTGCTTCTAATCATTTCTCCATTTATCTAATATCTACTATTTAATTTAATTGTCGATTTCTGTTCCACTTTATGACTGAAAAAATAATATAGTATGTAAAACTTCATTTAATAAATATCAAAGAGACTTTTGTAGAAATGAGCAATATTGATAACAATTTGCTTTTATTAAATATTAAGTTACATTGGAAGTAAATTTGATGAGGTATCCAAAGCAGATTTTAACTATTTAACTATGGGATATGACAGTATAATCTACATCACATATTTTTTGTTGTCTGCATGTCTAAGGTCAAAGTTTTTCATGTTGTTTATTTACAAATATTCAATTGTTTTCCTCTAAGGTAGATACTTTTATAATCCAATATTTTCCACAGTCCCCATTTTCACCAGTACTCTGGTAGATTATGGCTGTGAAATTATGTCATCTCCCAAATCTATTACACTACACAGAAAAATAATTCATTTTCCCTTTTGTTTGGTTGCAAAAAGGTACAAATGTACTTTTTCAGAGAAATATTCTGATATTTCAGAGAAATATTCTCATTTTCTAATATGCTCTTCACTGAATGATTCAACCAAAGCAAAACGTAATTGGTTAAGACTTTCGTCAGGATACGGTGAATGGCTTTTTATTTCTTCACCAACTGGAAAGTATAATTTATCGCGAATGCTCGCTTTCTTTTTTTCTTCTTGTTTTCACACACTTTTTGTTATATGGGTTTGCGCAAATGAATAGGTGTCGTGTGACTTGGAAATCTGTTGACATCTGGTGGGCATTTGCAGAACTTTCTTTGTAGTTTTCCAACTGGAAGATAGAGTGCGAAACAGCACTGGCAGGCAACTTAGGCTGACTGCCAGAAGCAGAATTGCGAACGATGAGGAGTTGGCGAAACTACCGCTGTGAAGTGGCGCGAAAAGTGCTGCAGGGCAGAAAATATCATAATAATTAAATTGGAGTCCATACCATTTCATTGGACATTAACTCCCTAGGAGATTTAAAACATGTAAGTATACACTGGAATGGCATTTCTAAGATATGAAATAAGAGAAATGCAAGTTTGGCAGAAGTTGGATAACCGTGAATGTTTTGTTGGTATTCTGGTACACTGAATGTGTACTAGAAAGAGGGATACTTGAATGCACAGGAAGTCACTTCAGTTACATAAAATGTAAAAGAAATGAAGGATGTAAGGTGACGTGGCCGTGACGAGAAAGTTAAGACCGAGAGCTCGTTGAACAGTTATAACTTTATGAGCGAATAATAAGAAATTTTATAATTTTAAACGTTTGTCTATTCCCTTTAAATATGGCGTCCTTCAAGAAGGGGAATTCACTCCTACGATATGAATTTTTCGATAATCTCCGAGTTTTACTTGCTACAATGCAAGTTTTTGGTATTGCCGTATGTGTAATATGGTGCAATTAATTTCTTGATTCAACCACGAGTAGCTGACATTTTCTACAGTCATGTTGGAAAGTATCTCATCCCATACAAAATCCCCACCACAAATAGCCTACGCATCGACAACAGAGGATGACCTCTCGGATGTAAATTCTTGGCAAATATTTCTTGGGCAAATCTTGGATGCGATCTTTTTTTTACAAGCAGTTAACCCTCTTGAATAAATTAAATCCCAGTTCAGTACGTTGTATAATGAGTGGTATTTCAAAAATATGTACGTGTTAAGAAGCTGGGTAAAGTAAAGTGAACTTCACAAAACAATTGCCAATTTGATGGGTGAATTTGACTCGCTTTGCTAGTGTATTATATTTAAGCTGACGACGAAGACCTCTGTAATTTACGCCACAACACATACAACTTTTATTTGCTCTTTTTGGGCGTAACTTCTAACAATGTATTTCTACTTAATTAAATGTGCCCATTCCATACGTGTTCCATCGCTGCAAACGCTGTAGCTGTGTTCCAAAAAAGTACTCTCTCCATCGACGTGCGGTAAAATGGTTAATGAAGTGAAACGCAATCCATTCACATTCAAACATCGACGAAAATGTAACAAGAACGCCAAAGCTGGATGCCAAGTTTTTCGATAGAACCATTCAATATGATAAGGTGAATATGAATTGAGTTGTCAGAGTAAAAGTTCGCAAATTCGGGATTTCCCTGTTTACGTTACGAGATTTAAGATCAATTCACTATTGTGAAACGCGGGAAAATAGAACAAAAATTCTAGCATTTTCGTTGAAGAGACGTCGAAGCCGTTTATGGTAGCAGAAATGACTTTTGCTCTAGTGACGTAGCGTCAGCGTCAGCCACCCGGCGCGAAGGAAAATTTCGCCCCCCTTATTTCAATTTGAAAGACTAACAGATACAGCAATTCTAAAGAACTTTTCGGCATGAACAATCATTATTGTGTATTGTACAGGTTACAAACTAGTGGTGCTACAGAATGCTACTTATAGTTCTCTACTATTACTAATCCGCTATTATTGTCTTCCTACTGTATTTTACAGCGATATTCTTTGCACATTTAATTTTTGTTATTCACATATGTTCTGAATTTGCTTTCCTTTATTATAATTTAAATGTAATGTGCATGCTTTGTGTTCTACTTTTATTATATTCAGTTTTTAGTATATCCTGCTTTTATTGCATTCTGCTTGTATTGTATTCAGCTTCAATGCTTACTTTGTATTCTACTTTTTTTCTTTTAAGCCTCAAAAATGATTGTACTAATATTTTAATTTATTACTTACTGGAGGGTCTGTTTTTCAGGTTTGATTTAAAAACAGGTTTTCCTGAATCAAAATGCAAATTTGTTATATGTTTGTAATTACATATTTGTTCAAATAAAGCTTACATATAATGGCACAGACTTTCCCGTATTAGTTTTCTATTTCCTTTGGTCCCGGCTAGCTTTTCGGACTTGCCACATATTCTTGCCAGCTGCCATCTTCGCCACCCAAAGTGCTTTTTTTTTTACATTTTCTTAATTTTTCGTGATTTTTAATAATAGAACGGAAATATAATTTTAAGAATATTAAAGAACACTAATGTAATTCTAACAACCATATCAGTCAACTGACATTTCACAGAACAAGATGATTCAAAAACTGGCGTTGTACAGCAGGAGGAAAAACTACTGCTCTTCAATTTTTTTTAAAAAAAGTCAACTCGCTATTAGGGAAACCTCGAAATAGGATGCATGTTCAGTTTTTTGTTCTTAGAATTAGCAATATCTCCCAGAATATGTGACCTCCCAAAATATTGATGTTTCGTCTTGAGTCTCTGTGTCGTAATATTTTGTGTCCATTTTTTGGTTTCGAAATGCAATATCCTATGTTGGGAAAAAACATTTCATAAAAAGATAGAGGATGAGAAGTTGGAAAAAATAAGGAAAGGAAGAAAGAGCAGAAGAACAAAGAGGAAAATAATTCATTTTGTTCGTAAAATAGTGCTTAGTAACAGTAAGGTACCTTAAAAAAAATAGCAATAAGTATTACTTCTGATGTAGTTGCATTGAAAATGTAAGCAATTGTGTGGATAATTCGTCTGTGAATATAATTCGAATTCATCCACGTTTTTGGCTGAAATTTCGTAAGTGAAATAGTCTAAGTATATACCACTAGTGCTTTAGAAATTGCGTTCTTAGATTCAAAAAAGAAGAGAAAACGAGTGAGAAAGGAAGGAAAAGAAATAAAAAAGAGAGGGTGAGTGGGAGAAGACAAAATAAAAGAAAGCTAGAGAGAACGAGGGGGCAGAAGGAGAGAGAAAAAGAAAAGAGATAGCTAGAGAGGGAATAGGAGAGAGAATGACAGGAAAGAAGAGGTATCTAGAAAGAGCAAATGAGGACAGGAAGAAAAATGAAGAGATAAAGAGAGGGAGCGAGTGAGAGAGGGAAATAGAAAATAGGTAGAGATAGCTAGAGGGGAAAAAGAGAAATAAAAGTGAGAGGGAGAGAAGAAAGAAAAGGAAAATATGAGAGGGAGAGTGAGTACCGTGGTCCTGCTCGCTGGCCGTCCACCCGACGAGGCGCTCGTCGCGGTTCTCGTGTGCCAGCCAGTCGGAGAGCGGGCGGAAGAAGTCGAGCATGGGGCGCGCGTCCAGCCCCGCGGCGCGGCCCCGCGTCAGCGTGCGCACCGCCTCCTGCCACGGCCGCGACGCGCCCGCCTGCAGCACCTCCCTGCAACGCACGCACGCTATGCGATAGACAAACATTCACAATGATAGGAGTCCTCATTCACAATGCACACTGAAACGTAACGTAACGCCTTAAACTTAGCAGGAAAATCTACACGTAAAAACAAGCGTTCTTACCAATCAGATTCTAACGAATTGAAGCTTAATCGATTCGTTTCTAACATGGTGGAAAGATCTTTTCACCACGATTTCTAGATTATTCTTCGATTTTCCTATCGATTTGTCTTTATGTATAAATGTCAGTACCTGTTGTGTTAGTACTCGCATTTCCTTTATTTTATAAACAACGGTTCTCCTGTACCAAATTCACGAGTAATTCGTCGAACGTAATTATTTTATTTGCCTATGTCAAGATAAAATCTCAAGAAAAATGGCCTAAATTCTTTCTTTGAATTCACTACTCGCATCAAAACCGTTCAGAACCTGGTTCTCTACATAACAGTTATGAATTCATATAACCACAAACTACCTGAAAACAATCTGAAATCGACCTTTCATTTACCTCTCGCGGATTTTGTTGTGAATTTGTTTCTTTCATGCTTCTCTGTGATTGTTCTTCGGTAGAATTCCTAAGTAAACTTAAGGTAAAAGCTTCGTGCTTGTGAACTACTAAGTTTACGGCCTTGCGTCTATGGTAATGCTTATGGTCTCGCTTAATAACTCACATCTAGGTTTTGCGGTTGCGTTATGTTTACGTTTAAGTTTGCATTGTGAAAGAGGCCTAAAAGCTGGCAAACTCGGGACTTCCCCGTGTACGTTATGTAAATTAAAATCAATTCACTATTGTGAAATTCGGGAAATAGAACGAAATTCTAACATCTTCGTTAAAAAGACGCCAAACCTTCTATCGTAGCAAATATGAAACTTCATCATCAGCATCATCATTTCTGATGAAACGCTTCATAAGTCATAAATGGTTATTTACAATACAAATGGTAAAAGAGATTTTGTTTTGCAAGAAGGAAAGGTTGCGACGCGAGGCCGACGGGCCGAGCAAAATAAAAGCACTTTCACCACGTGTGTCATACTCAAGGCACACTATTTTTTGTTTGCCTTACTTTCCTTTTATTTTAAACCGAGTATGCAAATAACTTAATGATTCATTAAGTTCAGCTGATGAGAACAGACGAAAGGATTTGCTATTCTTTGTTGCATTCACTGATTCATCTCAACACTTGAGCATTTTCTCACTAGTGATAGAAACTGAATTTTGAACATGCTTTGGAAGAACCACAATTATGAGAGGCTGTGTAAAATGGTTATTTATGACACAAGTGGTAAAAAGATTTTGTTTCGCGAGAAGGACAAAGTGCGACACGAGGCCGATAGACCGAGCGGCAAAATTCATGCAACATTCACCGTGCTGGATACTCGGATTTACGTGAAATTTTACCAGCTTGTTCAGCACCTTTCAAAATCTCTATAAACAAATTTTTACGTGCTATGAATCACTATAAGTTGTGTTTTTGCGACAATTAGTATTGAGACATTCCATGACCTTAACGCCTGTGGAAGGGCGGAAATCGCTGCTCGCCGCCGATAGGGGCGGCGCGGTGTATGAGTGACGCCCGCAGAACCAGCGGCGGGCAGCGATTTCCTCTCTTCCACAGGCGGTAAGGTCATGAAAGGCCTCAATACTAATTGTCGCAAAAACACTACTTGCAGTGCTTCGTAGCACGTACAAATTTGTATATGGGAATTTGAAAGGTGCTGAACAAGCTGGTAAAATTTCATGTAAATCCAAGTATCCAGCAGGGTGAGTGTTGCGTGTTAGAGCAAAATAAAATTACTTTAAACACGTGTGTTATATTATTTAATCAGTCTTACTGACTTTTCTTTTATTTTAATACGAGTAAACAAATAATTTAATGAAACATTAAGTTCAGTACCAGCACAGTTCAGTTCACATTAAGTCGAAAACCAGCTCGTGCGGTTAGACGAAAGATTTTGGTTTTCTTTGTTGCATCAACAGATTTGCCTGAACACTCGTGTAACGTCTCATTAGCGTTGAAAATTTAACTTTTAGCATGCAATGCTAGCTCTGGAAGTACAGCTAGGGGCTGTCTAGAGGGGTTCCTTATGTTTCTTGTGGGTTAACTAGAAGTTTTTGTCCCAAAGGCTTCTAGCACGAAGGGTGGGAAGTTACCTGTGGTGCTTACAAAACTTTATGGTTAATTAGTTCGTTACTGAACCAAACGAGAATTCCGAACATTTTAAAATGTGCCTTGCATCAAATGTGAAAAGACGCGTTGTATGGTCGGTGGCCAATATGGGGTCAGAAAAACAAAACAGAATGCATGTCTAACTACTATTACATAATTGTAGTTGGACTGCTTTGTTCGTACAAAACGAAAGAATGTTGTAAAGTTCCTGCGGAAATTTTCGAAAAAGCTAACAAATCTACTGACTGTGGTTTCCAGTAAAATCTCGAGGACTCTATGAAAATGATTACGGTGTACTATTTGAGAGTTGAATGGAAAATAACAGTCCAGTAAAGTGGTGCTCAAAAGGGCCTGATATAGAAAAAAATTCCGAAAGTTTTTTTGTGAACGGTTCCATATGTTTTTTAAGGTGCTGAATTAAAATGTGTTTGCCATCTCAAAAAAGGTCGGCTTCACAGAGAAAATTGCAAATAAACCTTACAAGTTTGCACAGTTTTTAGTTTTTCGCTTATATATTCAAAACTGCATTTTATCGAAATAATTGTTATGTACACTTAAAGTAATTAAAATTTCATACAAAATATATAGTTTAACTTTAATTTTCTGGAAAATGGAGCGCGCTATAAATCGGTTACTTTTGAGGTATCTGGCCAATGCGGAAGAGTACTTCTTTACAGCCAACCTATTTCGTGGCGGCGCTCTAGATTCACTTTATCACGCCTGAAAACAACTATCGTGAGTAAAGGCATAGTTAAACAATCAACACTCCGATACGGAATCGATGAGAAGGTATTTGCTCGTTCGGAGGCCGGGAGCTTTCCCAGATTTCACTGGTGAATACTAGACTAATATTTAGAGCAATGTCCTTACAAAAGGGCCACGGACCGCGCGCTATCTTCCGTTCCTCTTCCTTGTTGTATCTTCACCCTTACTTACATGCCGTACACGACCACACCCATCAGGAGCTTAGAGCTTGCCCGGGCTGGGGCGGCTCCTCACCGAGAGAGATACCTGGAGGGGAACCCCCCTATGGGCCGACGTGTAGGCCGACGCCGGATCATTCTATGGGGGACAACACCTCCTTCCGGGATACAACACGCACTACACTTACTGGACTAAAGATCTGAGGAGTAGACACGCTCAAAAAACAATAAATACTCACAATCGAATAGCGTTATGCATCACACGCAATTGACGCAACGTCAATTTTAGAAAATGAACAGTTTTGTCGTTGTTTGTGCAATTGTTGGCAGGTACTCACTGCAGAAGGCGGCCCGCCTCCCTGGACCTGTAGATGTCGCACTCGTGCAGAGGCCCGTAGTGGCCGGCGGCCAGGCACAGCGCTTCCAGGAACTGGAACTGCAGCACCAGCCCCACGAAGTACCTGCAGCACGCGAGCCAAGCGTCACTCGGTGGTGAATGGACTGTGTCGCGCGGCGCGGCGCCGCGTTGTGAAACACGAGCAGCCATGGCGGACGCAAGAGCCCGTGCGCAGCGGATAAGGGCAAATGGGGAAAGGAGAAGTGATCCCAAAAGAAAGATCCGAAGAAATGTTTCATTGACTGATAGTTTAGGTGCGTCATCAGTTGCATGTTTTTATCGCGGGAGGTGGAGGAGATCTTCTCCCGCCGGATGACGAGACCCGGCAGGGGAAGACCTACTTCCGGCTTGCGAGGTTTTCCCAACCAGGTATCGCACATCAGCGGGGCACCCTCACCAGCCGAAACAAGCTTCAACTTCGTGACTCATCTCCCGAAAAGTGTGAAAGTGAGATACATGTAAGTGTGTGTGTATATGTAAGGTGTGAGGCTAGGACAAGGAACGAGACGGAAAGATCGCGCGCTGTGTAGCGCGTTTCTTTGGGTACTGCTCCGGCATTCGCCTCTTATTGATCGGAGAAGCCACGGAAAACTACCGATGAGAGCAGTCAGCTGCTAGAATTTTCCTCCAGACAGCGACAGAATTCGACCTAGCTTTGTAGCTAGTGTGGAAATCACCCTGCCACCGTCGGAACTAGTGTCCTAATATTTCCCGGCCAGAGGCATTACAGTGACATTAGTTGATTCACTGTACTAAAAATCGTAGAATATAAAAAATATGGTTTCAGTACTTTTCAAAAACTAACGAAATGAGGGAAAGCGTAGGCTTCCGCGTTAGAAACTTGGTTGACCGGAAGACGCAGCGACCTAAGCACAGTTGCTTTGGTTTTGTTCGTCATTCTAGGTGAAACGCACATTTCATTTTGAGGCTACCGCAGATCGACATCTCGCGGACACCCAAGTGTCTACAGAGTTAATCTGAGAATGTGAGGAAGCTCTGTTGGAGAATGTTGTGATGAGCTAGGGCTGCTGGCGTGGGTGCAGATGGGGGCGTAGTTGGGGCGCGTGGGGGGGGGGCAGGCTGGGGCGCTGGCGAGGGCTCAGGCGAGGGCGGGGGCGCGGGCAGAAGCGGGGGCGCAGGGGGAGGGAAGAGGCGCGGGCGGAGGAGCAGGCTGGGGTGCTGGCGGAGGCAGAGGCGCGGGTGCTCACCTGACGTAGGGCATGTCGGCCGCCACGTGGTACTTGGCGCCGGGGTCGAAGTCGTGCTCGGCGCGGGCGACGGGCGGCACCACGCCCTGGTGGCGCAGGCGCAGCTCCCACCAGCGCGCGTTCATGTCGTGCGCGCCCCAGCGGCCCGCCTGCGCCCCCCACCGCCACTGCCACCACACAGCACACGGGTTACAACATACTAGTTCCATATTTCATTTTGTGTTTGCAAGAAATACACCAAGTACAATCATGTAGTAAAAGCTTTCTAGTGGCCCCTGTCCCTGGTTCTGTGCCCGTTTCTTTGGAATTATTATAATATTACATGGCCGTAGAATCTGTGAGATGTTTGTGATTGCTAGGGAGCGGATTTTGATGACGTGGATCATTGTCAAAAACGATCAATAAAATACTCTTAAAATGTTTTCAAAAAGACCTAAAATCAAAGAAAAATGACGTAAATAATGAGATCAAAACCAGTTCGGATGAACAACTCAAGATGAATACCTTACTGAAGTAATCGAGTCTTCTTCTATTCGTTCAAGTGGACTCAGCTTTTGGTTTGGACTGTTATTTACCAGAAAATCTCTGTCTTTAGTTATTCCGAAATAGGCCGAACAGACCCTGACAGGCATTACAGAAACCATAGTTTACATACATACATTACATACATACATACATACAACGGCTAACATTACAATTTCTGACCGAAGAAATAGAATAGTCTACTCAGGAATTCTGTGGCCAACATTTGTTGCTTCTCGTAAATATTATTTGAAGCAAGTATCATTAAAATGATATTAAAATCGATGAAATAACCAAAAATGGATTAAAATGACGTAAAAAGGTAAAAAATGACTTATTAATCAAAATCGACGAAAAATGCAAAAAAAGACTTATAAATGGGTAATTTCATAACATAAAATTAATTTCTTCTAAACGACATTGTTCTAAAGTTAAAAGAAAAAATTACATTGTATTAAAATGCGCTCCTTAATAATTACTTTTTGTACGATTTCAAAATCAACAGTTATTTTTTTAAACGTGCATCATTTAATATGTATTTACGAGGAATGGAGAATACTTACGATGTCCACGATGTAAGCGAATGGAAGATACGCCACTTTCTCAAGAGCCAGACCCATGAGGTAGTTGATTTGCGACTCTGCAATAACATCAAGGATTAGCACTAAGCTTACTGAGTGTGATAAAGGGGGAGGGATTCCGACGTTATGTTCTCCCTTTTAGAGGCAGGTGAATGAAAGCGTTTGTCTTCCTTTGGATAGATAATTGATTTAATATTTAGTGTTTCCGGGCGTCTCAGTCATTGGTCTCGTAAGTGTAGTGCATGTCATGACGAGAGGTAGTTGTTCCTCGTCTGCTCGAATATTTGATCCATTGCCGACCCACATGTCGGTTTCCCCTTCAGGTATCTCCATTGAGGAGATCCGCCCCAGCTGGGACGAGTTCTAGCCTTCCGGCTGGCTTCCCGACACGGGCGGTAGTGTATGGTGCCTGTGTGCGTGTGTGTGAGGCGAAAGGAGAATGAGGAAGAAGAGATTACGTGTGGTCTGTGGCCCATTTGTTATGATACTGTTCCAGCATTTGCCTAAAATTAATCAGAAAAACCACACAAATTTCCGTTCAGAGGAGCTGGCCGCTGGTATTCTTCTGCAGTGTTCTAATTCAACGCAGCTATGCAGCTAGTGTCGATGTACAACTATGGGGACTCGATTCCTAGAACCTTCCAGTCAACAATACGGAAAAGACAACGAAATTTGCAGTATCATCATCTTTAATTACTTTCATAAATATAATACATTACAAATATATTTGTCGTCTTAATAATGAAGTAAAAAATCCGAACCAAATTAAAATTGTTAATTCTAGGACTCTTTATTGGAGTACCTCAGGGGGCGTACCTCATTGTGCAGTTCTGATGCACAGCGTCTATCGGAAGACCTGGCGAGTCGACGGAAAGAGACGGAGACGAGGAGGGGTGGACCGGGGAGAGGCCGGGGGGGTAGGTCGGGAAGGGGTGTGATGGGGCGAGAAGTGGAGTGGCGGGGTGAGAAGCATGACAGTGTGAGGCGTGGTTGGAGTGAAATCAAGGCCGTAGGGGGGGGGGGGCTAGGAGGGGTGGTGGGGGATGAGTGGCGGGGTGAGGAACCTCAACCGGTGTTCCAACGGGCGGGACGGGCGGGGCGGGGATGGGAGATGGTGGGTGAAGTGCGAGCGGGGCGAGACAGAAGGAGAAGTGTGGTGTTAGGAGCGGGGAAGGACGAGCCTGGGTATGGTGGTACTGTAAGCAACGAGGAGTGGTAGTTTAGAGCGTCGGGGCGAGCAGAGGGGGCGGGCCAGGGAGTCGAGGAGCGGTGGTCGGATTGTGTGGGGGAGGCTAAGAGGGGTGGTGGGAGAGTGGCATTGGTTGACATTTCCAGGTACATCAACGGCTAAGTCCCATTAGTGAATGTTTTCCCGGGGAAGAGGCGATGTACCTCTCTCGCTGGATGGCGAGATCTGACGCCGACCTACTGTCGCGTAACAGGGACTCCCCAACTAGGAATCTCCCATCCGCTGGGCACTCCCCAACCGGGACAAGCTTTAAGCTCCCGACCGGTCTCTCGGCATGGTGGTAGTATAACGCATGTAAGAGTAAGTGTGTGTGTAAGGGGTGAGGATAGAACAAGGAAGAGGAAGGAAAGATCGCGCGCGGCCCGTGACCCATTTGTTAGAGCACTGCTCCGGCATTCACTTAGTATTTATCAGAGAGACCATTGAAAACTACTGATCAGAGCAGCCGGCCGCTAGAATTCTCCTCCAGAAAGCGACTGAACTCGACATAGCTGTGTAGCTAGTGTCGAAAATACTGCCACCGTTGGGACTATGACTTCGTGGTCGGAGTTGTTGCAGGAGGACACGGAAGGGGCGGGGCGTGGAGCAGTGGGTGAGGGGCGAGGTGGTGCCTAAAGGCGTACCGTGGTCGTCGGTGACGTTGGCGAGGAGGCCGATGCGCTGCAGGTGCTTCGGGTTCCCTGCAAACAGCGCCATCGCGTCGCCCAGGGCCTCGTGGAAACCTGCGACACACACGGGCAACTCTGAAGCAGGTCACTATTCCGTCAACATCTATACCTCTAGGTTAAACTGTTTGCTCATTGTGTCTCTGAATAAATGTTACAAACGTCTAGGGTGTGAAGCAGGGTTGAATGTGTTCAGTTTTTCAAATGGCTAAAGAATGAATGCAAATGGTTCAAGTGAAATGTTTCATTTTCATCAACTGAACTAGTATGATAAATTGCTTGTACAATGTGTCTCAGAATAAATGTTACAAAGGCGTGTAGTTCGGTTGAAGATCTCCACTTTTTGCCAATGGACAGTTGCAGTGCGAAATTCATAATATGATGCTAGACACTCTCCCGCTGATTGTTAGCATCTCGTCATGCAGCGTCACGGCATGTCTTTGCGAGGACCTGCTCTGCCCTGCCCCGCCACGCATCACTGCACAAATAGTTGCCTAACCACGCCTAATGCCACGTGTGCAACTTCGTTATTGAAATCATGGAGTGGACGGATAATTGAATAAATTGAATGAAATGTTATAATAAACATTTCATTGGCAAAAAAATCTTCAACTCCCCCTCCACGCGCCCTAGAAGCTTGTGGCATTTACTCTAAGGTACTGTTTCACTAGTGTGAATGGAAGAAATTTTATTTACACCCTTTCCATTTTCTCTGGGCCCCGCTTCGTACCCTACTCGGTTTTGACAAGCAACAACAACTCTTAGCAATTTAAGCGTCATGTTTATCATTTTGGTACACTCTTATGTCCTTCACAAGTAGCCGTATATATAAAAATGATCTATTCTTTTAAACGCAACCTTTGCTTTAAACATTTCTAATTGTTTCCAAATCAGTGATTCTTTATTTTCATTTAACATTTAACAAAATGGGCAATTACCGTCCACTTAAATAAAAAGTGATAAACGTTATTTCTAGTGTGTGATGGTTAATTTGAAATATAATGGCGAGATTCTGGTACATGATGAAGTATATATTGGTGTTCAGTGTTTGAATGTTTTCTTTAATGCGTTCTTAAGATGCGTTTACCCTAAAACAGCAAGGAATTACTACTAGTAATACCACACCTTACAATCCTCAAGAGAATAACAGGTTAAATGTGTAATGATAGTTTGAAGAACACTATATAATTAGCTCTCAAATCTAAAGATCTTCGCATTAACCAAGACGATCATAATCTTATGAATGTTCTTAATACTATACGATCCTTATTATGTACAGCAGTGAACGGTTCTACGCATTAAAATATGGATCACCTTACGAAAATCTGATAATAGTCATACGAGGCCTTTAAGGCTTCTTGGAATTAACCCTAGAAATGCCAACATATAAAATATTACGTGTCTTACCAAGGGCGATAGGTTTTGGAACACATCGTGTAATATTTTATTTAACATTTCTAGCGATTATAATTATTTAATACATGTGCATGCACTTACAACTAAATGCACCTGTTTTGGCGTTTAAAGAGTTAAAGTACTTGGTCATTGGTCGGTGAATGCACCTGGGTTTGCGGTCAAAGAGTTAAATTACTTGATCATTGGTCGATGAACGCACCTGGGTTGGCGTTTAAAGAGTTAAAGTACTTGATCATTGGCCGGTGAGCGCACCTGTTTTGGCGTTCAAAGAGTTAAAGTATTTGATCACTGGCCGGTGAGCGCACCTGTTTTGGCGTTTAAAGAGTTAAAGTACTTGAGCACTGGTCGGTGAACGCACCTGGGTTGGCGTTTAAAGAGTTAAAGTACTTGATCATTGGCCGGTGAGCGCACCTGTTTTGGCGTTCAAAGAGTTAAAGTATTTGATCATTGGTCGGTGAACGCACCTGGGTTGGCGTTTAAAAAGTTAAAGTACTTGATCATTGCTCGGTGAGCGCACCTGTTTTGGCGTTTAAAGAGTTAAAGTACTTGCGCACTGGTCGGTGAACGCACCTGTTTTGGCGTTTAAAGAGTTAAAGTACTTGATCATTGGTCGGTGAACGCCCGTGGGTTGGCGTTCAAAGAGTTAAAGTACTTGGTCATTGGTCGGTGAACGCACCTGGGTTGGCGTTTAAAGTGTTAAAGTACTTGATCATTGGTCGGTGAACGCACCTGGGTTGGCGTTCAAAGAGTTAAAGTACTTGATCATTGGTCGGTGAACGCACCTGGGTTGGCGCCGGTGCGGAAGACGACGGGCTGGTCGGCGTAGGCCATGTAGTACTGCACGTGCGCCATCTCGTGGTGCAGCGCCAGCAGGTCCTCCTGCGTCACCGCCGTGCACTGCTTGATCCTGCACAGGGTGTTTGGCACAAGTAGTCACAAATTAATTCAAAGTCAAAGGAATTTTAAATATATTGTTCTGTAATCAAAGCTTATTATTTCTCTACTGTAAAAAAAGAAACAAGAGCCTGGGCCTTTTTGCAACTACATGTAGTTGTCTTGAATTTTGGATATTGTATTGAAATTAGTGGTGCACTTTAAAATTAATATTTCTTATGACATATTCTTTTGGCATGCGAAATACAAAGGACGTGAGAAGCTTAAAAATAACGTTTCCTGTGAATCGGAGTCTCATAGTTTCAGATTTGAGGAAAGGGAAGAAAATACAGTTTCATAAAATTGGAAAGGTTACTAATACTTTAATACTAAATCAGCGCTCCGCCTCATTGCGAGATTCGTCGCCACAGTCAAGAGCTATAACTTTCGATTCAAACAGTACAGCAGAAAAGCGCCACGTTTGACATCAATGTTGCCATAAGAGACCACACTTCATTCTTAACCTCGGACGCGCCACAGAAGGAAGAGGAGAATAGAGAAGAGACGAGAAGGAAAAAGAGAGGAGATAGGAGATGAAGTGAAAGAATAGACCAGAAAGGAAAGGAGAAGGAAGGAGAGAGGAGGGAGGAGAGGAGAAGGAAAATAAGAGTGAAGAGATGAGGAAGAGGAGTGTTGAGAAATGAGAAGCAAAAGGGAAGAAATGAGACGAGGAGGCGGCGCAATGAAGGGAGGAACGTGGAGAAAAGAGAGAGAGAAGGAATAAGAGTAGAGAGGAGGAAGAGGAGTGGAGGGAGAAGATGAGAAGGAAAGAGTGAGGTTGAAGAGTGTAGAAAGATGAGTGGGAACAGGGAAGGGAGCATAAGTCGAGACGGAAAAAAGAGAAAGGGAGGCTTGGTTGATTAGTGGTTGATTAGCGTCAACGGCTAATGTCATTAGTCCCGTAAGTGTAGTGCTTGCTTGACGAGGGTAATGATCTCCCACAGGATGGCTAGACCCGGGGCCGATCCACGGTGGCTTGCAGAGATTTCCCAGTCAGGTCACGACTGGCCTCCCGACGAGTGTGGTAGATGTAGTGCATGTTAGTGAAAGTGTGTGTAAGTAAGAGGAAGGATAGGACAAGGAAGTTAACTATCCATGGCCTATTTTTTAGAGTACTGCTCCGGTATTCGCCTGATATTGATCAGAGAAACCACGGAAAAATACCGATCTGAACAACCAAACGCAAGAAGTCTCCAGACAGCGGCTGAATCCGACCTAGTTACGCAGCTAGTGTTGCAAATCCTGTGACCGTCGGAGACCTCCTCCTCAGAGGTCAGTTGACGGGGGAGGGAGGAGTAGGAGCAGGGGGCGGGGGCGCACCTGTAGTCCTTGTGGTTGCAGAAGTCCCAGGCGGAGGCGGCGCAGGACACCTCCCTGTCCAGCGGCCGCTCCAGCATCGAGTGCTGCCAGAACTCGGGCGGCATGGCCGGCAGCCCCAGCGACGTGAAGAACGCCTCGGCCTCCTGGAACATCCTGCGCGGCCGCCACGGCCCCGTCAACGCGCCACCAAAACTCGCGAATTGGCAGTGAAGCCAAGCGGGAGATAGGAATAGGGCGGCGCGCACAACTATTGACTTCACTCGTAGGTTAGCATTGCCAATGCACTCTTATAGTACTAATAGTACTATTTTTGCTTGAACTACTAGTTTTTGCTTGAACTTAATTTGTTTGCCAACGGGAATCCTTTTTATTTTGCAAAATTAAAATATCAATAAATGATCAAAAATATCGATCAATCATTATTTTTGTAATAATTAGGTACATTAAATTATATTTAACAGCCAGAAAATTACAATCTAATTTAATCATGTGACAAGCATTTTTTCATTCTTAAAATATTATTTTGTTTTCATCTAACATATGTTGTGTATACGTATGCCTAATAAATAAAAAAATAATTTTGCCGAAACCACAACATTTTAAATACCGATATACATGTTATTTTACTCCAACGTGTATATCGATAGTTCGGTTACATCGACAAATGACGTAAGAGTGGTGCACGGTGAAGCGCCCATGACGGTTGGCAGCCCTGCACTCACCTGAGCGGAGTGAAGCCCTGGCGCAGCATCTCCCCGGTCACGTCCATCGTGTGCCTGCGCGGGTACGGCTGCACCAGCGGGTACAAGTGGCGCCAGTTCTGGGCCCACATGTTGCCTGAGGAGATAGATCCACACATTAAGGAAGGATCGCAAATAGTTATTTTCGAAACTAGTACAGACAGTGAGTAAATAAATAAATAGTCTTTATTCGGGTCGAGATTCATGCCACCGGGCTTCCTTCAAGATATAATGAATTAAAAATTAATGGGAAATATAGTGATTATTTTGGAATATTCTACGTGATTTTAACTAAATATAGTGATTTCCCCGTTGTGTAAACAGAAAAGTTGTCAACTTTGGCGAACGAATAAAATATTGAGATGATAGGAACAGAATTCGGCACTAAAATGAGGGTGTCAAAGAGAGTTTTGTACAATTAGTAAGTTAGATACATATTTTTGCACGAACTCATGGGAACTTACAAGTCTACAATCATGGGAGCATTCTCAATAAGCGAGGTGGCAAACGAGTTTCATATCGCCTAAATGTTTCGCTTACTATGCAGTACTCAATTACTTTACACAGGGAGAGTCAATAAAACGTCTATCTCGAATATTTTCTGATCTTTAAGAATGTTATAGAAGAGTGAAATCTCGTCCCATATGCAAATTTTCGTTTAAAAATTGGATACCGTTTTTGTGAAAATGTTGTTTAAGCGTTACTGTAAATGCGAAATTTGAAGCTCTTTTTCACAGAAAATATTTTCAACATCGGACAAACTTCATGGAAATCATATGATGCATTTGTACTCACAAACGAAATAATGTAGAGTATTTGCTTGTTATGTAATATTATTGCCGTAAATAATATTTCAAAACAAAGAAACATTTGTGTAATTTTTGAAAACAACAAAAGAATACATCAGAGTGTCATTTATGTCATGTTATTCCGTCAATTTAGCACTAACCCTTCAAGGCATTTAAAGAACAAATATGGAGCCGTTTTCGAGAAACTGATGTTTGAGCGTTGATTCTAAAAATGCGGAATTTCGAGCTTATTTTCACAGAAAACTTTTGAATTTTTGAAAATCTTTGTAAGATGTAATTTCAAGCACATGATTTAACAAATGCAGAAGTGTATACAAACTTCCGTCAATGTAAATATTAACTACGTGAAAGAGACTGCTACTACTACTTTGTGTAATTTTTGAAAAAAAAAAATAATAATAATACAGCAAAATCGCATTTATACAAAGTGCATTTGGCACTCTCCCTACCACATTTTAAAGCAAAAATTTGAAGCAGTATTTCAGAAATTAGTTTTTGATATTTTTTCATATTGTCCACATTTCATTCACAATTTCGCTAAAACTACTAAAATTTTCAAAATACTGGCATGACATTACTGAAAAAACTAATTATGGAGAACAAATTTCACTTGAAGAAAATATTGCAGTTGTAGGAAGACACCGAAAAAAATTAAATTTTTACAATATTCGAAAAATTAGGGTTTTCAACGTAAGCGAGGCCTGCTCTATTCCCTTAAGTGTCCATTACGCTATCTGAGAACAAAGTTTAATTAAAATATTCGGAGTTTTGTTTAGAAAATTTTGAAACTGTCGTTGAGGCTTTATAAATATCCGCGAAAATCAAAGTATCCTTTTCAAATCCACCAGAGCCTCGAGTGCGTGCGTATCAATGGGGAGATATCAGTTTTGTACAAAATCGGCTGAAAGGCTTAGGCGCTACCGTTGCCAATCGACTGCGATAAATTTCAATCGACTTTTCGGTATCGAGGAACATTAATTGTGGCGACACAACATGCCAGAGGAAGTAATTGACTGTCTTGTTCCTGTGTCTAAAGCTGTAAGAGAAGTAAGTGGCGGGGCTGACCGAAGACGTGCGCGGGCAGGGGCCCGTCGGCGCGCAGGCGCTGCGGGCCGTAGTGCTCGAGCAGGCGGCGGCGCACGTAGGCGTGCAGCTGGCGGTAGAGCGGCGACAGCGCCGCCCACGTCTCCGCCAGCGCGTCGGGCAGCGCGTCGCCAGGCACCTCGTACGCCGCGCGCGCCTGCTCCCCCGCGTCCGCGAACCCTGCGACACAACAACGCACTCCACCTGTACATCTCGGAGCAAATTCAAATACAGTGAAACCTCTTTAAGCCCTCCTAGGGACTAATACCTGAAAATTCTCTTTTAGAGGGGTGGTCTTCTTAAAGGGAATGCTATGTTACATTACGACAAAAATTCGTAGGTCGTTGGTCGGGAAGAGGGGTGGTCGTCTTTAAGGGGGTAAAAGTGCATTCGTATTACGAAATAATTATTCCGTTCCATATAAAACTGGTTTCCAAAACGGGTGGTCTCCTTATAGAGGTGGTCTTGTCGAAAGGTTTCACTGTACATTGGTTACTCAGTAACAAGATCACATATTGGCTTCAGTTACTGTGCGGAACTTATTTCTGACGTAATTGTCTCTCCAAAAGTGTCACAGGGTGATGACAAATAATGAATATGTCCAATGAATAGAATGGATGAATAAATTTATTTCGAAGCGGAATGAATGAAAATAGGTAATGACTCAATGATGTATAATAACTAAATGAAAAAAGAATTCAAGGACTGACTAAATGATGGATTGAAAAAGTGAAGAAATATGCAATTCAGTGACCCAATGAAGTACTGTATGCTTACGATTTGAAAGAGATGTATTTAATGAAGTACTGAATAATCGATTGAATAAAAATTGAATTTCTGACTGATCCACACGTTCACAATGAACAAGGGGTAACGCGTTCACAAATATATGAACAAGGGATAACACGACAAAAACTTATGATACTACTGCATCCCATACTTTCTCGCATTATTTGTAACTTTTTAATTTTTTAAAAATGAAAAGCATTCAACGAAAATCAGACCGGTTCCATTTTTATCAGCATACTTCGCACTAAGCGAAAAAAATTAAGAAGAAATGTGAAGCGGTTTTTGAGAATATCTTCTGTATAAAATTGCCTTTATTTCAGGCAAAATCTGGAAAAAATTGAGAAATTTAATCACAATCTCAATCATTTTGAGAAATTTTAAAATTTATCCTTGAGATTTCGTGTAAAATACTCCGAAAACTCAAAATATCCATTTGAAAATCAAGTGGCTTTGACCCTCAGCCAAAGTGGAAAGTGAATTTTGATGAAAATCCTGCCTGCGATTTAGCGGCTAGCGGCATTCACAGTCAGACAGATGGACAGTGTCAGTAACCACGACCCACAAAACATGGATGCTGACTACACATTACGTGAGTATGTACTCGTACTTGAAGAAGATATGCACTTTTCCGCATCAGGAATTCTTAAAACGGGATTTTCTGTGGAATTATCGCCGTTCTTTGCTGCAGCATTACATCATTTATTTGTACACGAGTACGTAAAGATTATACAAGAAGTAAAATTCAATGAATGGAATTAAGTGAATTAATTAAATTAATAAATGAAATAAAATACATGAAACAAAAAGATTGAAATACACAAAATTCATGAATGAGTGAATGAAATGAATGAAATAAATGAAATGATTTAACCACATGAAAATGAATGAAGTGAATGAAATTACTGAAATGAGATATAAAGCAATGATATGAATGTAATGAATAAAACAAATGTAATGAATGAAACGAATGAAATGAATGAAACGAATGTAATAAATGAAACGAATTAAACGAATAAAAAGAATGAAGTGAATAAAAAATGAAATGCATGAAAATGATGAAACGAATGAAATAATGGAGTGGAACGAAATGAATGATACTAATGAACTGAATAAAGGAATGAATAAATATGCTGCGCACCGTTGAGGCGCGCGGCGTCGTTGGTGAGCTCGAGGTGTCGCAGGAAGCGCTGGCGCAGCGGGGGCCCCACGGCGTCGCGCCACGCGCGCCACAGGTGCAGCTGCTCGTCCCAGTCGCGCGACGCCGCCAGCGCGCGCGCCACGTCGGGGTCCATGGCCAGCGTGCAGTACAGCTGCTGGCGCGTCGCGTACGGGCAGATCTCCGCGTGCGCGTACACCTCCTTCATCTCCGTCAGCAGCTGCTGCAGCTGCGCACGCGCACCGCGCTTTGTAAACACTGTATATGACGTGTGGGGGAAGATATTTATCTGCGCACTTTTTTTGACGCCCAAAATAAATTTAAAAAAAAAGAAGAAGCAACTACGAAAATAGAAAACGAAAAAAATTAATTTGGAAACAAACTCTTTGCAAAACATCCATCCACACTCCGTATTTTAACATTGAAGTTTTGTACTCCATGCTTTGTGTTCCATGTTGAGGACTCTGATAAACGCAAGCTTTATGTGCATTAGTTGTAGGTACAGAGTTAGAAGTAGCAGTTGGTGTGTAGTATTGATATAGAGTTGCAGCTATTGTAGGTGTGTTGGTAATTGCTGTACTGCTGCAGTCGTAATATTAGTAGTTTTCTAGATTCTGGATTTGATATTTATAGTTGTAGTTGTAGATCTTCTAGTTGAAGTATTTGTTGTTTTGTTGTAGATGTAGAGTTGGTTTTGGTACTTGTGGTAAATATTGTTGTAGTTACATAATTAGAGGTAGTTTATTTGTTACGGTCGTAATATTAATTGTAGTTGTTGTAGAGTTAGTTGTAGCTGTAGTATTGTAGTTATGCAATTAGTCGCAGTCGTAGTAAATGTTGTCGTCTTAATTTAAGCTGCTAACTTTTTGGTAGTTGTAGCCGTAGCATTGTTGTAGGTACACATTAAGTTAAAGTTTGTGTTTCGGTCACAGTATTAGCGAAAACTATTGTAGTTACTCTTAGTTGTAGGCGTGGTTTTGCCATTGTCATGGAATTAGTCGCAGTTGTAGTTGCAGTTTCGGTGGTAAAATAAGTTGGAGTAGTATTGTCGTAGTTATAAAACTAGTCGTAATCAGTATTTGGGTCGTAGCATTAGTTGTAGTTGTAGATTTGTTATAATTATAAAATTAGTCAGTGTTTTGGTCGTATACTTCGGTTTTTCTTTCTTGGGGCGTGGGGGGGTGTCATTAAAATGGAATATCTCACATTATTTCGCGGCGTTCTCGGTTGTGCCGATAGGATTCGCATGATCGCGACTGTATCGAGCAGTGGGGACACAACTGAGAACGACACGAAATACCGTGAGATATGCCATTTTGATGACCCCCCCCCCACGCCCCAAGAAAGAAAAACCGAAATATAGAACCAGCTAAAGCTGTTGTACATAGAACGTATACCACGGTGTAAGAGATATAGGTGGGTTCACTCCCGGTCTAAAACTGAAGCTAATGTGAGGCTAGTTCTCACAGTTCTCGCTGCGCTGCGAACGCTGCGAAAGCGCTGCGAACGACTTGGGCATTTTTTGGGACAAGATGGTGATCCATTTAATAGCTTTGTAACCTCTGGTGGAAGCCACTAAATCGCGAGACGCCATCATGAATGCCCAACTCGATCGCGCGCACCGTACGGACAAGCGAGGAACTAGCCTCAAACTGGCTTCAAAAATTTTGTCCAAAAGGCAGCTAGTTGACACACCTATATATCTTACACCGTGACGTATACTTGGCGTTTGTGATTGGTACCTCCGCGTACTGGGCGTCGGGCAGCGCGAGGCGTCCGTCGAGCATGAGCAGCGCGAGCTGTCGGCGCGCGGCGGGGTCGGGCAGCGCGTGGCGCGCGAAGGCGGCGGCGCGGCGCCGCGACAGGCGCTGGAACTTGGCGTGCAGCGCCTCCTGCTCCAGCTTGCGGCGGCGGTTGGCCTCCGTGGCGTTGGTGGAGAAGGCCCAGCGCGCGGCGTTGGCGCGGAAGCACGACGCCGAGCCCTCGCGCTCCAGCTCGCGCAGGAAGCGGCCCGCCTCGCCCGCGTCGCGGCTGCTGCCCTGCGGAACACCAGTACAACACTAACACACAACGCACTGCACCAATTCGAAAGCGCACTACACCTATAACACAACGGACTACACCAATAAGAATGCGGATTACACCTGTAACACAACGGACTACACCAACACGAATGCGGACTACACTTGTAACACAATCGATTACAGTAATAAAAAATCGGATTACATCTGAAACACAACGGATTACACCAATAAGAATGCGGACTACACTTGTAACACTGCCGATTACACCAATAAGAAAGCGAGCTACACCTGTAACACAACGGTCTACACCAATAAGAAAGCGGATTACACCTATAACACAACGTATTACACCTGTAACGGTGATAAGAATGCGGATTATACCTGTAACACAAACGATTACACTAACAACAAAGCGGACTACACTTGTAACACTACGGATTACACCAATAAGAAAGCGGGCTACACTTGTAACACAACGGACTACACCGAAAACAAAGCAGATTGCACTTGTAACAGAAGTCTTACATTATTAAGAAAGCAGACGACACTAGTAACAAAACGGATTACATCAATAACAGATTAACCTAGCACTAAACATAACATTACACTAATACTAGGGAGCGGATTTCTTTCATTTCGCTTATTTTTGTTCGTTGCTTCGTTGCATAACTAAGAGAAATTTCATGACATTTTGTAAAATTTTATGCTATATTGATTAATATGTTAATGCATACTCGTGCAATTATAGGCGCATATTTTGCATATTTCGTTAAAATAGAGATTTATCTATATAAAGTTTTCATTTTTTCGTAAAATTATTCATTTGTGAGCGTTCGTTGATTAGAAGAGCTTGTCACAGTTTGCGTTTTTTTCTATGGATGTTATAATACTTGTGCAAATGTACGATATTTCGTGATATTAAATGTTTGAAACCACTCAGAAGAAATACAACAAGACATACAATATACTTCACCAAGGTGAATATATACTTCAGTTATTTCTCTCGTGAATTACGGTAGATTGCGTTTGCACAAAAATATACTTCAAAACAAGCATACTTCTTCTGAATTTTAGCAAGGAAGGTTTGTAGAGGAAATTAAGTATAGTTAATTTTAATTGCATGAATATTTGAGAAATTTAAAGTCATAAATGGATATTTTTAAAAGCATATTTCAAGATTTTTTAGGCATTAAAATCCTCTTATAACACATACGCACACACACACAATGTGCATATATATATATATATATATATATATATATATATATATATATTAAAAATGTTTATTTTACGCACTGCTACTGGCCTCCAGTGAACCTGCGAGGTATATATATATATATATATATATATATATATATATATATATATATAAAGAAAAGTACGCGATATATTTTATAGGAGAAGGTAAATGATAACTTTTTCATTATGAACTGGTAATAACTTGAAAAGCTCTTCAGTTTTAACTGAAGAAGCGCAAGTAAGGTAAGATTGCTTTCGTAAAGATGGAAGAAAATCCTCTGAAAAACTTCAGGTAAAAATTCGAAAGTTGGCTTCCTTTGAGTACTTGACGAATCCCGGAAGTTTAAACACTTCTTTTCAATAAAACTGGACACACTAGGCATTGTTTCTTGAGCATGGATAACCTCTAGGTCTTTTGGGGGACGGCGAAGGCCCCCCTGCCCCCCCCCCTCAATCCGCCACTGGAATTCGAAGGCTGAAGGTAAGAAACACTGCAATGACATTAATTGAAGCCATGAGCAACCTACGCGAGTTCCTTCACGGAACTCGCGTAACTTATTAGGAGGCGCAGGCGGCGGCCAAGTCAGCGAGCCGCGCAGCCTCCCGGTCCAGGCACTGCAGTGACATTGTTTTATGCCCTGAGTATGCCTCGCACTGTGTACTGTGATGTATTTACTGCTACGAATGACAGATATCAGGTGCTACGGTGTCATCCAATTGGGAGCTTACACATCACTTCAGTGACGTCACGATGATGACGTTCAACCTTCCTATTGGATTAACGTAACAGCTGATTTACATCAGAGGCAGCTCTAAATAAATCCAAATATAAAATACTGCGATTTTCGTAACTTTGCCCCTAACAGGAATCAGCTGTTTCGCTGCCATCCAGTCGGGAGCTACAGTGACGTCACTATAGTGACATTCAAGCTCCCGATTGGATGAACAGCGAATTCCTGTCAGGGGCTGTTACGAAAATCGCAGTATAGAAGGCGTTCGTAGCTTGCGGAGGGGAAGGCCGCGTGCCCGTTGCCATGGCGTCGCTCGGGTGACTCCGTCGCGTCGCGTCGCGGCAGCATCGTGGCCCAGGGGCGCGGGGGCGGGGCGGGGCGGGGCGGCAGGGAAGGCGTGACGACGGCGCCGCGCCCAGCGGAAGTGCCCTCGCGGCTGCGCCCCCGCGACGCTTCCTGCCCCCTCCGCCCTGCCCCCCCCGCCCCCCGCCCAAGCGCCGTTGCACGGGCAGCGCGACGCGACGCGACGCGACGCGGCGAGATCGGCGCTCGGAACGCGCGCGGCGGCGGCGCCTGCGACGCAGCGGAGTCAGCAGGAAGAACTCGCCGCGCTGCACCCGCGCACTTACACTCCCCTAGCGGCTCCCGTGGTTCAGCGGCAACGTCTTCAGCGGAGCGGCGATCCAGGAGGAAACTGCTACAACACCACGTACTTTCTCGACCGTACTTTTTTTTGTTGCAAAATTACGCGAAAATCAGTCAAATTTTCGAAAAATTGTACGTGACCTTATTTCAAAATTTATCTTTAAGGAACAGATTTCATTATCACCAAATCTCCAGCTGTGTCATTGTCTGAATGTTATAGGAAGACGTCGAAAAAAAATTGAATTTTTGCAATTTTTGAAAAATCAGAGTTTTTAACAAAAATGAGAACTGCACCATTTTTTTAAACGTACTTAACACTATCCAACAACAAAATTTAATAAAAAACGGTGGAGCTATTTTTGAAAATTTTCACAATATCCCAGGGCTTTGTGTAAAGTATCCCCCAAAAAATTAAAATATCGGTTTCAAATTCAAGGGGCGGCGACATCAGTTAGATCGATTAGGGAATATCAAGTACGGACAAAGTAGCTGAACGGTTTATCCGTTAGTGTTGTTCACAGACGGACAGACGTTTTGTCGTCAATATGGATTCTGGCAACACCACATATTAGAGGATAATTTTCTAAAGTTAGCAATTGGATTTATCCAATTTTTCGATTTCAGGGCTCTATAATAAAAGTTATTCCGGCGAAAATTCGTGGTTTTCTCGCGCAGCATTACATAACTTTCTCTCTACTTCGCAGCGAGAAAGTACAAGTCGCAACGCTGCACTCGACGCAGACTTTCCTAACGGCTGTGATGGCTCAGCGGCGGTCTTAACGCAGCCGGGCTCTGTGGCTTCAGGAGGAGTAACCCTGCTATAGCATATATAGCTAATATATATAACTCCTGCCTCAGAGTTGGTTATTTTCCTCAATCATGGAAGCATGCCGTAGTTATCCCCATTGCCAAACCCAACAAAAACCATGCCCACACAAATAGCTACCGACCTATAAGTTTACTACCCACCTTATCCAAAATTTTTGAAAAAATAATTCTGAAAAGACTTAAAGATCACTTACAGGCAACAAAAGCCATACCAAAGGAACAATTTGGGTTCACCGAAAAAATTTCTACACTACACCAACTTCTCCGAATTACCGAACATCTTTATACTTCATTTCAAAAGAAATACCACACAGTAGCAGTTTTCATTGACATAACACAAGCTTTTGATCGGACATGGCATGAAGGACTCGTATACAAAATTAAGAAAATAGGCACACCGCATTATATCCAATCCATCATACAGAGCTTCATCAATAACAGAACCTTCTCAGTAAATGTAAACAATCACCATTCAAACCCAAGACCAATCTTAGCAGGACTACCACAAGGCTCGCCCCTTTCACCTACTTTATTTAATTTATATGTTGCAGACATTCCCAAACTAAATGACGTACACATTGCACAATTTGCTGATGATACAGCCTTTTATAATTCCGGTCCTTCACTTACTGATTGTAGCAACAAAGTTCAATTGTATCTTAATCTAATTGACAGCTGGGCTTCAAAATACAAAATTCAACTCAATCCAACCAAAACCGCCGCCAAAATCTTCACACTCCGTCCACACTCACCCCCGCGTCCATTATTGCTAAACAATACAACCATCAACTGGCTGCCTCTCAATAAACCAATCAGATACTTAGGGCTGAACATTGACACGAAACTCAACTGGAAGCAGCATATAGACGCCAAAATCATTCAAGCCAAAATCAAATTAACACAATTAAAGCCATTAATACACAGATCCAGCCCATTATCACACAATACAGCACTGCAAATTTACAGAGCCATAATAAGACCTTTGCTACTCTACGCCTGCCCAATCTGGTTAAATGCAGCAAAAACCAATCTAAGGAAACTGCAAATAGTGCAAAATCAATTTCTGAGAATTATTTCAAACGCTCCCTGGTATGTCACCAATAAACAGTTGCATAAAGAATTCAACCTAGAGACTATAGACCATCATATCACCTACCTTGCAACTAACTACTTCTCGAACATATCCCAAATCCCTTCATTATCAGTTCACAGACTCGGCAAAAACCCATCACGTAGAACCAGAATACAAATAAGTTTCCCTTCCACATTTTCCTCAGGAAATTCTCCGAATTAGATCCCGACTAGAGGAGCCCGATGGGTAACCTCAACCATTGTATTAGTTTTAAGTTTTAGTTTAAGTTAGATATTAAGCCATCAAACATATGTATAGTTGATTTAAACTGAGCTATGTATTAACCATCCGTGTAAATAAATTGAAAAAAAAAAAAAAAAAAAAAAGGAGGAGTAAAATTCCGTGGCGCGGCACCCGGCGAGGGAGATCGACGCTCCTAACGGCTGCAGCGGCGCAGCAGCGATGCCTGCAACCTTCCCGGGCGTTTCTGGTTTCAGGAGGAATGAAACTACGATACTTCTCGGCTGTCCGGGTGACGCCGCGTCGTTGGCAGAGAGGCCGACGTTTCGCCTAACATGTCGTAGGCTTCCTCAGGGCAGTGACATGATATTGTAAGCGTCAAACGCATACATACAATATCACACAACGCATACATACAATATCACACAACGCATACAATATCATGTCACTGCCCTGAGGAAGCCTACGACATGTTAGGCGAAACGTCGGCCTCTCTGCCAACGACGCGGCGTCACCCGGACAGCCGAGAAGTAATGAACTCGAGCCGCGGAAGCTTGCGTGTACAAATGAAACTCCATGTCAACCTTAAAATATTCGTTTATTCATTCCCAACCCCGTCTCTAGGACAGCTTGGCCCTCATCACTATTCCATTGGTACGTAGAGGCACGTCACGGAGAAGTCTTAGTAATCGAGGGAGTCCCGATCATCGGGAGATGATGGCCCGTCCGTTAAGCTGGAAAAGCCATTAAAAAACACATTTTCTCTATACCCAGAATTTTGTGCTATTTTTGTGCTTTCCAAATATCCAAAAAATTAATTTTTTTGCTCAAACGGTTTTTCCAAAAATTGGTGGTTTTGCTGGCTTAATGTTAAGATGGCAAAGCCAATTAGCCAAAACAATTTTTCTTTATATACAAAATATTGTGCTCTTTTTGTGTTTTTCAAATATATAAACATTATTTTTTTCCTCTTACCGTTTTTCGAAAAATTAGAAAAAACGAATTTTCGAAATGCCCGGCAGGCGCAACAACAACGCGTAAAAAAACTACTCGTAGAAAAAAAACTATCCATCAAAATTAGATTTTCTTGACACAAAAATAACATCAAAACAATTCTCTATCCAACAATGTTGTTTTGAAATATTCAGCATTTAATATTCCCGGTAAATAATAATAATTCTTTACACTACTGTCAAGAAACAACACATTTCAAGACATACAATTCCTCATAAAAACTAAACTACTCAATATTTCGCAATGTCCTTTCACAACAAAAAGAAACAAACATTGTTCTAAAAAAGTACACCAACACTGATTTTTTTGCTCTCGCCGATTTTTGCAAGATTAAACAAACCACTCACGAGTCACCCGGAACAACGCACTTCCGCAGGATAAGAAAATCACTCATCAAAACAAAACAAAAAATTAAAAATCAAATTATCCTCACATAACATTAACCACAATACAATACAATATACAACAATATTGTTTTTAAATTTTTGATTTCCGATACTATCCATAAAAAAATTGTATATCCTTTAACTGGGTACCGAAAAACACACCGATGGAAGCACATCAATCCTACTAAATACTAAACTACACAACACTTCGCATTGTCTTTCCCCAACAATCAAAATCAAACTTCATTCTAGCATACCATAAACGTATGGTTTGCGCCACAAATATGTGGTTTTGTTCAATTTTTCAAAAAAACGGTTAGAGCCAAAAAAATTAGTGTAAGTGTAGTTTATTAGACATGTTAGTAGGACATGTATCTCCCACAAGTGGGACACCGCACCAGCCGGTATAAGCTCTAAGCTCCCGACTCGCTTCTCGACAGATGCAGTAGTGTCCTGCATGCAAGTGTAATTGTGTGGAAGTAACCGAAGAGGATAGGACAGGACAGTAAAGAGGAAGGAAAGATCTCGCTCAGTCTACGGCCCGCTTTTTAGTGTATTGCTCACGCATTCGTCTGGCGTACATCTGAGAAACCATTCAGAACCAACCATTCAGAGTTGTGGGCCACTAGAATTCTCCTCTCGACAACGACTGAATTCGACCTAGCTGTGTAGCTAGGGTCGAAATTCCTGCCACCTCCGGGACTCGATCCCCTGGCCTCCCGATCAGAGGCATTGGAGTGACTTCAGTTGAGCCACTTGAGCCGGTGAGGACGGTGTGAAGTGAGCTTGTTTCGTTGGTTTGTGAAAAAGAGACTGTGAAAGACGTTCATCCAATTCTCCGAAAAAGAGGGTTTAAATTTGTCTATGACTGTTCGCAAAGACTTTACAGTCTAAAACTTGAACATGATCATTGTTTTAGAAACGGTAAAATTCATTTTGTTTCCATTTGTAACTGTACAATTTTAAAAGAGTAAATATGTCTTTAAAAAATAATGTACTTGAGTGTGAGGGGCAATGACCCCCATCTCGATCAGGTGGTTTTCCTATTTCCCTTATCCTTTGAGCAAATGCTGAGATGGCTTTGCATCTGGGCATAACTGTGGCTTCACTGTGCGTACGTGTTGCTGAACTCCCATTTCCTTAGTTGCGGGAGGAATAAGGTGGAGGGGGAGTTCTTTCTGATATATTCTGCTTTCATTTTCAGTAAGGCTTTTATTTACATTTCTGTTCTCCGACGAAACAGAGAAACGAATATCCACGAGTTTAGTTGTAGTACACATTCGTTTTTACTTTCTCGTTTATTACAAACGCAGTACAGAGAAAGTATCGTAACGCAGTTGCGAAAACTGCGAGTTTTTGAAAGAAAAAACTCGTAATGTCGGGCCCTGGGCACGAAAAGGAGGATAAATCTTGTTCCAAGATTTAGAAAATTACTACCTCTAACGCTTTTGTAGTCGGAATACACGGTTTGTGGGTCCTTGATTCCGAAAAATTGTTTAAAGGCAAAACGTCACCCTGTCAGTCTGTCCGCCCGAGTCTATGCTACAGGCTAAACTGGATTTTCATAAAATTTTATTTTCCCCACTCGATGTTGCGGGCCTCTTTAATTTGAAACCGATATTTTGATTTTTTGGAGTTCTTTACATGAAGCCTCAAAATTTTCTCAAATATGGCTACAATTTTTTAATTTAAATGTTTCCTTCGAGTTTACCAAAGAACGCTTATAACTAGGGCTGTGATTTATATGCATTTGAATTTTTTTTCTGTTAACTAAAACATCCCGTTTCAACAAGTAGTATACGTTTTGAGGCATTTAGAATCAATTTAAGCTATTTTTATTTCGCATATTTCCGCATATATCACCATAATTGCATATTTTTGCATATTTTGGCCATACTTGCATATATTTGTTGCATATTCACCCCTCATCCGCGAAAAGAAGCCCAACAGTTACAGTTCCGTCAGCGTGTAAGCGGCACTGACAGTTCTTTCGCCACGTGCTATGGTACATCATATGACCTGCTCTGAAGCAATGGGCTTCCGAGGATTTGTTTGCGTTGCCATTGCCACGGATCGGTGTTGCCGCTCACCTGACTTGTACGAAGTCACTCGAGAACCACGATAATACAATATCGGTAATATCAGTTGAAATGAAATGTGCATCCGCCGAGCACCTATGCGTGCCCACTTACTGTGCAAACGTGGAGTGGTGTTAAAAGAGTCAGGCCCGTAAATTTATGTCACAGATGATCTGGCAGTGCGTCGTTTGTTCGCTGAGTAGTGAAGGAGACCAACAGAAGCTGACGCAGAATGTTTTCAACGCCTGAGTTTGATATGTCCCATTTTTCAATTTTTACTAACGTTTTAACCAAATATCGTTGGCTCACAAGTGAAACGCATTAAATCAAGATTTTCAAGTTTTAAGTTATTTGATTTTTGTGTTCTAGATTTTATTATAATTGAGAGGAAGTCATATTTTTGCTGAAATCCTTTTTTTTTTGGTGAAATGTAGCACATTATCTGCATCTCCCATTATTCCCTAAGAAATGAGTGTTCTTCAAAATAAAACCAGTTATTAAAAAAAATCTCAAACGCAGCACGAATTGTTTTTCTCACGTAGCACAAAGTGCTCTTATAAAATGGTGGTCCGATTTCCATTAAATTATCTGATTTTTTTTTCAAAATTGCAAAAGTTCCAAAGAATGCGAGAAAGTACCTGCTGTTGTAGCCCCTTTCGTTCTTAACGGCGGGCGCGGCGCGGCGCGGGCCGCGGTTGTGCGCAGGTGCAGTCACCCGTTGGCATTCTTTGTGCGGAAGGCCGCACGGCGCGTTACTCCACTGCGTGGATGTGCCGACGGCTCCTGAAGGCCGGCCCCCCGAGGGACTTCCCGATCTCTTCGCCTCTCCCCCCCCTCCCACTTCCCGTTTGGTCACGGCGCGGCGGCCTTGAGCCGCTCCCCGTTGGCCAAACGGACGCCGCGCCGCCCGCGCAACAATGAGCGGCCGCACGCCCGCACGCGGGGAAGGCGGAGGTACAGCGTGTCTCGGAATTAAGCTATGCGCGCAGTGAGTCGGTATGGCACGGACGGAATTTTTAAAAGTTGATGACATTGATTTCCGTAAGGGTGCGCGCACTAGGACGTCGCGGACAGGACGGGACGATCCGCACCTTCCGCCATTTGCAAAAAGTCCTGCGGAAAGATCTTCCGAAATACCGTCGTCGGCACAGTCGGGACGGCCTTTGCGCCGTTTCAGTTGTGAGGTTATGTGGAGAGATCTTGAGTGCATCCAATTTAATTAGGTTGATCCAGAATTAAACCGAGTTGTACAGCGTGATAATAAGTTTTATATATTATCTTGTTACGAAGTGCAATTTAATTGGTTAGCTAAACTGTCTGAATCAGGCAGTAACATTTGTCAAATTTTTATTTCTAGGTATTTATAAGAAGCTATGCAGTATTGGTGAAACTTCGTACATTTGTGCACAGAGAATAAATTATGCCATGTTTTGGAATGGTGCATAATTAATCAATGTAATATTTTTGTATGTGTCTTGCGTAAATTATTGTCTGCAATAATGCCGATAATTTTCGGCAATTGAGTTTTTAAATAAAGTAATGCAATTATGAGTCCGTCCCTTAGTTCAATTTAATTGTGTTACAATTGTGAACATTTGAAATACTTGTTTATTGCAATTGTTTATAATATTTTTCAGTTTATAAAAATTAGTGATTATGAAGTTTTCTTCCATGCAAATATATCACTCCCAAATATTCAAATTTCAAATTTTTCATTTCTTTAATGGCAACGTTGTCGCTGTCAGACAACGAGTGTCATATGTGACAAAAAAACGTGTCAGTATGTCTGACTGTACCATCGGACATACTGTAGCGCTCTCGACGCTTTGGTCTCGACGCCGAGAACGATCAAAGTTGAGAGTGTTTGCCTCCGTCTCTGTTGCAGCTGTTGCGCTGAGCCGCCGCATTCGGTCGAAATACACGCAGCGAAATGTACGCACTCGGCTGTCGTCCCAAAGGAGGAGACGGCTCCACTAAATGCCGTCTCAAAAACATCGACTTCGTATTTTTCGACAGGCAGACCCGGCACAAAAGAATTACAGTTACATTTCATGTTAGAAAGCACGGAAAATCGATTAAACAGACTACTAACGCAGCTAAAACTAATTTCTGTGCGATTCCAGTCCCGAGCATGAGCGGTTCCACAGATTCGGCATTCGCCATGTTGCGAGTGACTGCTCGCCCAATCCCGAGCAGCTACTGTGCTAGGCGAATCTTCCCTGTCCTTTGATGTGTCCATATGACAGACGCGCGGTGGGTAGGGCGAGCACTGAATGATCGTCGCTCGCCCAGTAGGAATAGTTAGCGCCCCATCTATATTATCAATACTGATTAATTGTTGATTATTACCGGGCACTTCAACTTCTATGGTTATTAGTTCCGCAAGCGTAGTGTATGTCGTTATCACGGATTGTGGTGGCGTTCTGTGGCGGCGGCACGGATTGTGGCGGCGTTGAATGATTAGATTTGGCGCCGAACTACAAGTGGGTTAGCCTCAATCCTGTATCTCCAACCCTAGTCGGTACAACCACTAAGCTCACACACTCACTGGTCTCCCGACATACGTGGAAGTGCTGTGGGTGAGCGTGCGTAAGTAAGGGATGAGGATAGGAAGAGGAAGAGGAAGGAAAGAACGCGCGCGGTTCTAATGGCATGTTTGTAAGAATACAATGACATTCACCTGATATTGAAATGAGAAACCACAGAAAACTACCAATCAGAGCTGCCGGTCGCTAGAAATCTCCAGACAGCGGCTGAATTCGACCTAGCTACGTAGTTGTCGAAAACCCTGCCACCTTGGAGACTCGCACCCTAGTCAGATGTCATTTGATGGTGTAAGCCATTTCAACCGGTCACAGTACTCGGGAGTCGGCGAACCGTCGCTCGCTGTTCGCCGAAAACGGAATGCATGAAGCCGCCTTGAGGCTTCTCCGTGCTTCGTGAACAGCGTCGTAGAATACGTGGAAGGCCTTTCTGCGCATGCGCAGTGTCTCCCTCCTCGCGTGTCGCCGGCGCTTTAACGGTCGATGCGTGCGCGGATGTACCGCACACTCTACAGGTGGCTGTCAATGGCGAACCGTTCAGACGATTAGCGGCGCCAGTGGCGGGGTGGGGATGGGGGCAGGTTGTGGCGACCAATGACAGATTTCCGCCTAGGGAAACTAGGCAACTGCCTAAGAGACAAACCTCAGAGGAGGTTTCAGATAATACTAATGCAACAGGGGCCCCAAAAATTTTCAAAGAAAACTTTTTTAGTTCTTAGATATGAATGACAATTTTATCTATTTTTCTATATTAACATATATTTTTAGGTATATTTATTCAATTCATATTTTTAAATATTGGTTTTCTAGAATAATGGAAATTCTTAAAAAAGCGTCACAGGTAATCATAGTGCTTGCGCCAGACGTTCAGAGGCCTGTGGCGGAGTCTCGACGGAGAACGCGTTCTGCGCTCCCTCCCAGGCGGATGAGGTGGGGGCGTGGGCAGCTAGGCCCACACGAAAAATCCGACTGAGTAAAATATCCACCCGCGATTTGGATGAGACAAATATTCTGTAAACGCCAAATTCCAGAAATAAACGCAGTTTCTCGGTATTGCATCGACTCAAAACGTAAATGCTATCAAACAAGTTGTAAGTTCGGCTCTACAGTATTGCAATTTTACTTGTTTATAGCGTCGTGACCGACAAAATCGATTTCCAAAAATTGTTCAATGAGTTGTATCAAAACACGCAGAGGGCAGCGCTGTTTTTGCATTGCGTAAATGAACTCTGATGAAGTTACGTAAAATAAATATGATAATTTGATGACAATTTAATGATAAAATTGTCCATTTGAAAAAAAAAAATTTCCCCTTAACACACATTTTGGGTGGATGGCGGAGGAGTCAAATACCCACTGGGTATTTGGGTGGAGGGGTCAAATACCTTGCCGGGGTCAAATACCCACTCGCAACCGCCGAAAAACGTGAACTGGGAGTGTGTTTCTTTGATTGCCTAGGCGTAGACGCCCGGCCCTGGTGGGGGCGGACGCCGCTCCGCTTTCACGACGCGGACGTCCGCCGCGGCCACCCACCCCACCCCCACCCCCACCCCCGCTACCCTCTCCGCCGTCGCCGCTCGGAGAAAACGCGGAAACAAAAGAAAAGCGCAGCGGCGGCGGCTCGGGGCCGCCGCCTGCGCCTCCTAATCATGAAGTTACGGTGAAACCCATACGAAGCGACCAATGTGCGTTCCGTGAAGGCACTCGCGTAGGTGGCTCATGGCATCGATTAATGTCATTGCGGAGTTTCTGACCGGGAGGTCAGTCTTTCTGTCCCAGCGGTGGCAGGATTTTCGACGCTAGTTAGATAGGTCGAATTCAGCCGCGGTCTGGAGGAGAATTTTACTCATTGGCTGCTCTGATCGGTATACATATTGGGAGACCAGCCGAGAGACCAGTCGGGAACTTTGTTTCATTGATTAATTGTTCCCGGGCGCGTCAATTGCTGAGATCATTATTGCGTGGTTTCTTCCGGACATTATTCCGTGGTTTCTGCCGTACACCAGGCGAATGCCGGAGCCCAACAAACGGGCCACGGGCCGCGTTTGATCTTTTCTTCCTCTAAGTG
Source organism: Acheta domesticus (assembly GCA_031308135.1). Classification (NCBI taxonomy): domain Eukaryota; kingdom Metazoa; phylum Arthropoda; class Insecta; order Orthoptera; family Gryllidae; genus Acheta; species Acheta domesticus. Next base: position 23,415,175 of record JAHLJT010005437.1, on the reverse strand, counting down.
TCCTATCCTCACCCCTTACACACACTTACACTAACATGCACTACACTACCATACATGTCGGGAAACCGGTCGAGGCTTAGAACTTGTCCCGGGTGCGGCAGTGCCTCGCTGGTGGGAGATATCTGGTTGCGGAATACTCCACAAGGGAGCGTGTAAGTCGGCGCCGGATTTCGCTATCCAGCTGGGAAGAACTCAGCCACATTTAATGTCAAAACATGTACATGTACATACGGGGATGATGATCTTAGCCCTTGACGTGCCCGGAAACAATCTACGAATCGAAGTCTCTCTGCTGGTCTACCGATACGTCCAGTGCATGTGTGTGTGTACAGTGCATGTACGAGGTGTGTGTGTAAGGGGAGAGAAAAGAAAGGTCGCAAGCGGTCCGTGGCCCGTTTGTTAGGGTACTGCTCCGGCAATTGCCAAGTGTGGATCGCAGAAATTCCGGAAAACTACCAATCAGACCCGCGGACCGCTAGAATTTTCTTTCAGAGAATGTTTGAATTCAGTCCAGCTCTCTAGCTGAAGAAATAAACGAAGCCCCAGAGCGAACTGTGTTGTCGCTGGGCTATCGCAGCGGTTTGTAGTGATGGTGGACAGTTCCCCTATTTTCTATCTGCCCCTGTCCCTTCCCAAGAAAAGCTGACAGGCGCAGGTTATGAGGCAAGACTATCAATTTTCAGCGCATATGAAAACTGAACGGCAAATCATCGAGAATGGAAAAAACAGTTATTTCAACACGGTTGCGGAAAAATATAGTTGCGGTGTTCTCAGAGTAGCTGAACATTAAGCGAGTACAAGCAGGAAGTTGTCGTTAAGTTTTGTACAACAGTTCTTCCTGACCATGTTGTTGTTACGAGACAGTTCCGTATTGCAAAAGAGGATGTATATGAGCTCATCGTATACTTATCGATACTTCTCTTCAAGCAATGGAAATCGTAGGTTTTAAGCAGCCGATTTCTTCACACAGGATGGATATGTATATGATTATATACAGAATCGCTGACATTTCGTAACAGTGATTATAGAAGGATCTCAGGAGATTGTTTTTTAATTTGCGTCTAGCACATACAATCGCTTTTCTGAATGGTTGCAAGCAACAGCAATAAAATTACCCTTCTATGGGGGCAACACTGTTTAATTTTAATACTGTATTGCAATCTTTGGAAATACTTGGCATCATAAATGTCTTGGCACCATAAATGTCTTTCATATTCAAGAAAGGCGTGATATTTAGCTTAATTGACAAACATTTCTTTCGTTAACCGGAAAATAAAAAATTGTAATGAGTTACCTGCAGTACTACGAGTACTAGAGATTTTACCTCAGTGTGGGAGTGAATTAAAAAATATAAATTATAATTGGTATTTGTTCATAATAATATTGTATTCATTCAGTTGAATTGGAAGTCGGAATATTGGCTTATATTATTTTTAAATCATGTTGCAAATCAGAATTACATTTGGAGGCTAGTTTGCTTGTAATTTCTATTAAACGTTCCTTGAATTAAAAAAAAGCAGGTCTCAAACGAGATATTTAAAACGATGTGAACTGACAATCTTAGCGAGTAGAAAACCTTTATAACACATAATTCTTCATTTCAAATTGAAACAAATATTTTACTCATGAAAATCGTTTCAAATGTTGATGAACATTAAATTATTTTAAATAGAATATACAGTTGCGCAAAGTCGTAGTTATAATTTAAAAAAAAGTCTGCACAGCCGCAGTAAAAAAACAGAATGAGAATCTGGGATACTTTTGATTTGTTTTCGCACACATTTTCATGTGCCTATTAAAGTTCAAAGTGCCTCACAGATATTTATTAAGAAAAAGACGAAAAAAACTACAGCAACAAAAGAATAGAGAAAGATAAAGATTTTTCTTTCAAATAAAATTTGTTCTCCATAGTGAGTTTTTTCATTAAGATCATGTACATTTTTTTTGAAACTTTTAGTAGTTTTCGCGCAACATTGTGTGCAATATGTGCAATTTTTAAAAAAAAATACAAAACAAGGTTTTTCTCAAAAAACTGCTCCAAATTTTTTCTTTAACCTTTTGGTAAGGATAGTGCCTTACGTACTCTGTGACATGACATAAACATAAGTTTGCTACATTTTTTATTTTTTCAAAAATAACAAAAATGGAATTTGTTTGACTTATCTCTCACATCGTTATTATGTGAGCATCACTGTGTTCTGTGACAACTAGCTCAAAATTCCGCATTTTCAGAAGTGCTCGAACACAATTTTCTGAAAAATGGCTGCAAATTGTTTCTTCAAACTTTTCGACTGGATAGTGCTAATTGCACTCTTTGATACGGCATAATGTTTATTTTTGGGTATATTTTTTAATTGTAGAAATGTAATTTTTTTGAAAGATCTCTGACACCGTCAATATACGCATTTACAGGAATTTGTGAACACTATTCCATTTATGAATGGAAGTGCTTCAAATGACTTTAAATTAAGTTTGTCGAAAACTCAAAAATTTTCTGTGAAGAAGAGCTTCTAATTTCGGAATTACAGTTGGGCTTAAACGCCATTTTCTTAAATACGGCTCCAAATTTCTCAAATAAAATTGCCACTTAGGACGAGGTTTTTGTGTTTTTTAATATTCTAAAATTAATATTTCCGTTCTACCATTAAGAAACCGAAAAATTAAGGCAATGTCAAAAATATGTATTAGGGGCGGCGATAGATAGCAGCTGGCAAGAGTATGTGGCAATTCCGAATAGGTAGGCCAGACCAAAAGAAACAGAAAACTAATAGGGAAAGTCTGCGCCATTCTGAAGCTAGTTTGTATTAGATTCTACAAGGCAGTTTTTGATTTTATCGAGGCGTAAATGTGTGTTATATGTGAGCACCTTAGTGCGACGACTGCAACCGATATTTCATGTTGCCGGAGGAACCCAATTTTTTTTGTTTTTTATGTCGCATGGTGATGGCATGATATGGTGATGAAAAAAAACAAATACAACCATGCCAGAGGCGGGACTCGAACCTGCCTTTGGGTCCGAGATCGCTATGACAGCCTATGACACCGCTATGACATCGCTATGATCGCCTTAACGATCTCGGCCACCGCGGATTGGCGGTACCTAACTTTGGTCAGCTACTTCCTCGTCACTAGTGAAATCTTCCAAATACGAATTTTCCAGAAGTGGAACATTTGCGTCTTCATCAATGAGCTTAGGAAGAAATTAAGAAACGTTTTTGAGAAAGAAAAATTAACGGAGAAAGGGACATCCGCAAAACGAACGCAAAATTATTATAGATATTAGGAAACACAACATTTATTGATTTATAATTTTTCAGAGTAATATTTAATTGGTAAATATAAAAATAGATTCTAGATCGTTCCTATATCGTGTTACTGAATGATCACACTTATATTTTAGCAATAAATATGCGTTTAAAAAATTAAGTAATATTATAATTCATTTACTCATGCATTTACAAAGCAAATATATTATTTGAAAATTATAACCACGAAATAATAGTTAAAAATTTACTATTATTACTTGAACGTACACACCTGTTAACTGCTATCGTCTGTTGCTAAAAATAAAAGGCGTTGCACTTCAAATAAGATTTCAATTTTTAAACGGAAAACGGTTGCGTGGATGTTAAATGGACCACTCACAGATGTGCGCTGCAGGTCTCTCTACCCTAGCACTGGCGGACGAGCAAAAATTCGCTGTCAACCCCCAAATATCAGTGTGAGAAAGAGATATACTATTTCATATTATTTGAAATCTTTCAAAAACAAACGTAAGGAGTTGTAACAGATTTTGAAGGGGAGTTGGCAGCAAACACGAGACGGTTTTCTAGCATTCTGCTTTACTGATTTCCGAGGCATTTACAATTGTTTAATTTCTGTCTGAAGACATAACTATGAATAATCTAATTATAAATTTGTTTGGTTTTAACTTTTCATTTAAAAAATGAAAAATTTAAGCACGATCTTGGATTCACAGCAAAAAAATAATTTTGTGTTCGTAACAGAAACTATAATGTTCCGTAAAGAACGTCTTACAAGAACTTCATAAAACAGCAATGTCCCCGTTCATATCCCCGTTGCTGCTTTCCTACACTGAGCGGCTTAGCCCTCTGATGAAGGGCTCCATCTTCAGCAGAGACGATTAGCAAAGCGCTGAGCATCGTCGCACCTGGCACGCTCCCATCTGAGAGAAGGTCGGGAGCAGGAGGGAAAAAGCGACGCCTTTACAAAGACATAGCAAACAGGGTTCTGCCTTTGATTAGCAGAACTCTCCTTTCCTCTCACTGAATTTACTTCCCTCGGATTTGCCTCATTCAGATCTTTACAGGAGGGAAGGGATGTGGGGACGTACAACCGTTTGACACCACGTGGGAGCACGCGAGGTTTTCCCGGAGTTCTTAGCTTGATGCGACGCGACGTGTCGAAATAGTTATTACCCGAATGCGCCAACAATCAGTATGATTCCGCGACAAAGCGATGTCGAAAATCCCAAGCCAATGTTTTTTTAAATATCGAAACCTTTTCAGCGTTAAGGATTAGGAATATGTGTACCACTACTCTTTTACAAAATAAGGTGGCTTGTAAGGAAAAAAAGGGCGTTTGCAAGTCAGCTTTCGCAAGTTTGCTTTCGCAACCTGGAACTGAATATGATGAGATTGGGTTAGGAAGGATAAAAGTTTCATAAATTTTCCATTGAATTGTTTTATTAATTCCCTATTTGTATCATGTTCTGTACAGTAAGGTTTTTTTAAGTAGGCACCAACTATCAACAAATATAAGCAATGTAAAGGCAATATATCAATACACTTATTATAATACATTAGATTTATTCATATTTTTCTAACAAGACGAAGAAGAAAGATGAGAACGGAAATTAAAGGAGCACTTTGCAAATAAATGGGAATTTAAAGGCACAACCATCATTATGTAATAATCCATTTTTATTAATCACGAGGCAATTCCTAGAGTTCGGGGGTTCTCCAGGTGCGAAAAACCGCAAAGCCTGTGTCCTCTAGGGGAACCCCGTCCGCGGTGACGAACCGGCCTTCTTGCGTCGCTGTGCAAAATAACCGGCTTTGCTATCTGCGCCGGTGGCGTTCGGAGTGAAGTGCTGAAACAGCAGCTCCACCTCGCGCGTTGACGTCGGCGCCACAAGTCCCCCGCCCTCCTTCCGGCAGAGGGTGCGAGCTGCAGCAGTGTCGCGTGGCCGCAAACAGCTGGCGCCCGCGTAAGCATAATGACGTAGTTCCGCAGCGGAAAGTGCGTTTCAGCAGCAAAGGCCTTTATAACAGCTTGACCTCGGCTTAGCGGGGGACGAATGCTACTCGTGAGCTGTGCACGGACCTTCCACTCCTCCGTCGGTTCAGATCGGCCCAAATTGACCCCTGCCGACCTCCCTTCATCCCTCCGTCGGTTCAGATCGGCTCTAACTGTCCCTGCTGACACTCCTCAATCCCGCTAGTCCTAACCGACCCTCCGGGGTCCTGCTAGCAGCTTCCCGGCCTTGTCCCTGATCGCCGTGCACTTCGAGTGGCGCCATGGCCGCTGCTAAGTCGCTCTTCCGGAGAACCGTCCTCGCCGAGGCTGGGCTACGTCAGATGCCTATGTACGTTACACCTCTCCAATAAACTGCTGTTTGCCATGACTGGGGTCATCCCTGTTCTTATTGCTCCCTCTCATCCTCCTTAGGCCTTTAATAGAATATGGAATGGCCCAGAGGGCACCTTTCTGCCCATATCGTCCTTCCACTCCCCTGCACGTGGCGCCAGACCCCTTCCCCCACGACACCAGATTTTGGCCTTGGGCGGCGCGCGGTGCCCCAGGCCGAGCAGTGTGAGGTAGCCGGGTGGCGCGGGCCGGGGAGCGGTGGGTGATGAGGACGTGGGGGGTGGGGAAGGCGTGGATGGTGTGGAGGGCGTGGAAGGGGCGAAGGGTGTGGGAGGCGCAAAGGGTGAGGAGGGCGCGGGCGAGGGGGCCAGAAACCCCTCCTCCGGGGGCCCGTTTGAGCGAGACGGTGAGCGACCGCCGTGGGACGTCGTGGGGCCCGCACCCAGACGTCCTGACTTCCGCATCCAGCAGCCACCCGGCACTCCCCAGCGGCTGCTCAATGCTGGCGCTCACGGCGCGGTGCCCGGTGGCGTTCGTAGAGTACGACAAGGAGAGGGCGAGCTCCTTCCCAGAGGAGCACCTTGCCTGTGCAGCCACAGGTGTCCACAGCGGGAACGCTAACAACAGCGGCAGAAGCCACAGCACCACTCGCTGCGAACTCATTTTGCATACACTGCCCTGGGGCGCAGCCGCCTTATATAGCGGGATTAAGAAGATGAAGCCATCTATATCTGCACTATCGTTGCCAAACATGCCTTCTTATTTGCATTGCGTCAGGAAGGAGCATCTCCGAGTTTGAGGGTCTTGAAGTGCCTTTGACCGTTTGTTGCCATCAAGTTATCACGTGTTGGCTCTGAAATTGGGTCTCCTAATAACAAATATATTACCCTCTATTGGTAACTTTTGCCACATACGATCGAGTGATTTGCGAATCCAATTAGTAAGAATTAAGCCAGTTAGAATTAAGCTTAGTAGTTGAACTTTTAGCGTTGTAGTTGTGGTAATTATTAGTAATATTTATAAGTTTATAGAAAAGTTCAATACAATAAATGATATATGATCCATGTCTTTCAACTTATAGAATCTTGCGCGAAATTCCGTATTCGCTGAAAATTCTTTTACATAATGGAGAACACCAACGTGATATACATGGTCTTTAGTACTTTGTTATTGCCACTTTTATTGTAACTGTAGTGAACGTTTTCTTGAATGAACCATACTTATTTTACTTCCTTATATTTATAATATAGAGAAAGTTTTCAAATGTCAAATACCGAACCCGAAAATTTGGACAGAAATACAATTTCTGGGGATAAATCTTGTTCCTATGTAAATTATTTTATTTCCTTTAACATGTTGTGTAATCAGAATGCATGTTTTGTGGGTTCTTAATACATGAAAAATTGATTGCAAAAGTCTGTTTGTCCGTCCGTCTGTGATCGTCACGAGTACCGTTTTTTTTCCAAAATTGATATTTCTCAATCGATTTTAGGAAACTCATGGACCTGCGAGTTTGAAACAGATTTTTTGGATTTTACATGAAACCTCAACATTTTCAAATATTTCCTCAAAAATGACACGAATTTGTTTATTAAATTTTGTCATAGTGTAGAAAAAATGGCGCAAGCCTCATTTTGGTTGAAATCGTTGATTTATCGAAAATTACAAAAGTTTTCGACGTCTTCCTTCTACATCATTGAAGACAGAGATTTTCTCCTTAATAAACTCTGTTGTTGAAAGTTAGATATTAAAGTAAAGTCAGGCACAATTATTCGTAAATGTCAATACATTTTGGGTAATTTTGCGCGAAATATAGACAATTTGAAAGCAATTAATTTCAAAAAACGGCTTCAAACTTATTCTTTAATTTTATCCTCGTATATATCAAACTGCGGTTAACTCCTGCGGTGGCCTCATTTTCGGCGAACACTGTATTTTTGAAAATTGGAAAATAGGAACATTCCACTTACAAGTTTGAAGAAGTCTGTTGAAGATTTTTGTCTTAAACAAAAACTGTTGCAAACTAGTGGTGCTACAGAATGGCGCAAAGTAGTACTAGTTAGTTTTCTAATTTCTTTGCTCTGGCCTAGCATTTCTGTCTTGCCAAGTACTTTCGCCAGTTGGCCTCTACTGCCGCCCAAATTATAATTTTTGAACTTTTCTCAATTTCTCGGTTCCCTAATAGTAGAACCGAAATGTTATTTAAGAATATTAAAAAAGAGTAACACCTTGTCCTAAGTGCAATTTGCATTGAACAAATTTGAGACGTTTTAAGAATATGGCGTTTTAGCGTTACTGTAAATGTGAAATTTGAAGATCTTTTTGACAGAAAACAGTTTTTGAAAAAATAATTGCAGTAATTTGAAGCATATTAACTCGCAAATGTAAAAATGTTTACCAATTGTGGAAAATGTGCATACTACGGCGTGAGAGATATTATAGATTAGAAGCATATGCACAAAAAGTATGAAGAAAATTTCTAGCCGTTTTCAAGAAAATGGCATTTGAGCATTTCTGAAAATGAGGAATTTTTGCTAATTTTCACAGAAACAGGTTGATTCTTCGAGAAAATTTATATGACATTATTTAAAGCACTTGTACTCATTAACTCGATATTATGAACAAATCGTCGCTAAAGTAAATATTAACGACGTGAGAGGCAAGTGAAAAAAAATTTTTTTTGAATAAATGAAAAACAAACCAATATGGCGTTTAAATCATCTTATAGAGCGCATTTAGTATTATTCCTAACAAAATTTTAAAGAAAAAAATTGCAGCGGTTTTTGAGAAAATCTTGCTATTGTTATTTTTTTAATTGCACATATTACATGCAATATTGCCCAAAAACTCACTAAAATTTTCAAAAAAATGTACATTGACCTTAATGAAAGAGTTATTTTGAACAACAATTTTCAATTGGAGGAAAAATCTTCAATTTTGTAATTACAGGAAAACGCGATACAAAATTTAAATTTGCAAAATTTTTCAAAATTCAGATTTAACTGTGAAAATAGTACCTATTTCACCTTTATAAGTGTATTTTATTCGTCTTACAAGAAATTGAAAGAAAAAATATGGAGCCGTTTTTGAGAAAATTTTGAAAATGTCCGGGGGCTTCGTGTAAAGTGCGCCCAAATTTTAAAAAATGTTTTTCAAAATCGCTGTGCAGGGAGTGGAACCAGATCGATCGGGAAATATCCATTTTGGAAAAAATCCTACTTATGGTTTAAGCGTTCAAACTGACGGACAGACAGATGGACGGACGGACGTTTTGAAAAAAAACAACACTTTTTCGGTATCAGGGGACCCCAAAACGAGTATTTCCGTTAAAATATCGAAATCGATTTTTCCCAGCATTACATAACTTTTCCGATTCTACGTAGATTACTCCATAGATACGTGTGTAGCTTAGAAAGTAAAAAATATTGACAATAATAATGTGTTAAAAACCTTGTATTTGTGTTGATAGTGAGAACTGCATTGACAATTATACAATGCATTTACTTAGTAATTTACTTAAAACAGTTAAATAAATATAAATAATGAACTCTGAACGCGAATAAAATATTTATTTAAAAACTTTGTTCGATTGTTTTATTTGATCAACCTTTTCCCAAGCCTAATTTAGAACCTACTTGTGACAATAGCGAAACAAAACACATCGAATTAAAAGTCAATTTTGAAAAGGGATAGAAACAGCATAGACATATTCTTCATAAAAGTCATTTTCGTTTCTAAATTACCGCATAATGACCTGGGGAAGGAAATCAATTTCCTTCCATTGGAATC